>BJCM01065777.1:0-11717 GCA_018326385.1 Flaveria bidentis | reverse complement strand
ACATATGCAAACAGGTTGTTAGTAACAAGAAATGGTTGAATCATCAACTTCCAATAACCATAATTGCTGGGTGAAAGAGTGAATCCAAACTTGTGGGAATTGTGTGCGGTCTTTTCGGTTTGTGAAAAAGCAATAATAGGAGCCATTGTGATCATGGAAAGAAGAGAATTTGATCAGAATTGTGAAGGTGTAAAGGCAGAGAGCCGATGAGGCTCTGATACCAAAACAGAGAATGTAACTGGTTGTATATTATTGCAATATCATGAAGAGACAACAAGGATATAAATAACAAAGACAATTACACTCTAGCCCCTATATATATAATATATTGTCTAATAGGCATGCTCTCATTGAAAAGACACACTAATTTCACCCTTCTCGTTGGAGATTAGACATGCAAGTGCAAATCTAGTTGATCGCTCACAACCAAATACTGACCCAGCCAAACGTTACAAACCCGTATCACTGATGTTTTTCTGTCGTCATTTGAGAGGCTGCTCATCCTCCTCCCAAACCATCTTCAGATCAGTTTGCATACCTTCTCACGAGACGCCCTAACAGGTCCATCCAGTCTAGTAGATGCACTAGTAGCTGAAGAATCACCCCGGTCTCAGCCTGATATTTGCCTTTGTGCCCTGGAGATCAGAGGAGGATGACAGCTTGCACGATCTGTTCCGGATACAAGATCCACAGGATGAGCCACAAACTCAATATTCTTATATTTCTTGCATCAGATGGCACCCAAGAGACTAGGGTTGGCAATGGGCCAAGTATTTAATTTCGCCACAAGATTAGAAAACACCCATATGGCCATACTAGTCATATACTTGTTATTCCTCATCCATCAGGTTTGCGGTGATATTTGAGTTAACTGTTTATACATATTGTTTCAAAAATTAACCATTTGTATGCTAATGGTGTAAACGAAGAAAAATGGACTCAAAATGCATTAACAAAGAAACAGATAAAAAGCAATTGGCAGGTTCAAATGATTTGGTACGGCAAACATGCCCTTCAGAACATCCAAGATAGTGGCACTAAACGCCGGAACGATGGGCTAAGAAGCTAGTCTCCTAGAGAATCCAATACTGATACAAAAAAGCAGTAACATCCTCAAGAGCGAGAACAAAAGTCGTGAGGGTCATATTCAATTTCGCCACCATGAAAAAAGTGAGAAGGAAAAATGAGGAGAAAAACGCAATGATTCAAAGGCGTTAATAAAACTCAGGAACACTTGGTAGGAAATAGGAATCTTGAATGGTGGAATTTTAATAGGAAGGTGAGTTGTCTGTCCTCTTCTATAGTAAAATGAAAAATCAGCAGACATTTAATGCACTTTCAATAGAAAACTAGTAGCCAACACGCACCCGCTAACAAAAAAAAATACATCCCCACCACAGTCGCATGGTACCAACGAGAAAAAGACAGTGAGGAAACAAATCTTATCCTGACGGTAAAAGTAAAAGCTTTCAAGAATAAAACTATAAGTCTTCGTTAGTTCGCTAAGGTAAAAACAAATGCATCCTATGCTCAAACCAGCTCCAGCATAACATCAGAACATCCGAGAAACAAGTCTCATGGTACCACCCTGCATTCAGATTAGTGGGATCTAGCGATGATTTCTGGACTACTACGCTTGAACTTATGGCGCCCGAACATATAAATAACACGTACCATGATAGCCTTCTAGCCAAATAAACATAAGTATCAAAGGAAAGGTAATTAGACATTTAATGTGAGACGGTTACGCCTCTGACACATCCAATACAAGATCCTGGTGAAGAACTCCTAGATGGAAGATCCATTGTGATGGAAAAAAGGGTAATGGCGTGTCATGTTTCATTTGCTACAAAGAAAAGGCGACTATAAAAAGTAACCTTAAAGACTAGATGAGACATGCTCTCTTTGAATATGCTCGTTGATTATAAATACTCCCCTGAAGGAAATGGTATTTATTCAAAGACCACTCATAGTTCTTCCAACCTGATCACATCACAATCCTCGTTGGATCCATGTGAGATTATTTGTAACATACTAACATGTACCAAATTATACAGCCATACTATAAAAACTGGTATTTAGAGCTCCTTCGTGATGATCTTCATGAATGAGGGTAAATCACAGTTGGTGTTAGAGCTCCTTCGAACCAAATTATACATGACTGAGGGTTGTATAGTTCCTATATGCCTAAATCACAGTTGGTGCTAAATCTGTAAGGTCTCATCTTAGATTTTCCATGTTATTATGTTAAATGTAGGATAATTTTCCTAAAAGCATGAAAGCCAAAGTAAGCCCTGCTAAATGACTAAATGCATAGTAAAATAGCACGGTTTATGTAAGAACAAGAAGAATAACAGATTATAGACTACAATGTTAATAAAGAAGTCATGAAAGTAATTTGCTAACTACAGGTGTTTCTAGCACTTGAAAAATGTGACTATGTAAGAACAAGGAAAACACTCCCTAACCAAAGTAATAATACACAACATCTAAATATCTAACAAACTATTTTAGGGGATAAAATTTGTAAAAACAAAGAAAATTAAAAATGGAATCAGTTCCCAATTAGAAAAATAGTATTGTAACATACATGTTCCTCATTATGTGTGTAAGTTACTTCCAGATTCCCGCTGTTTGTCGCCGCCCACACCTTTATAAGTAAGCAAGATAAGCAATCAAGAATGAAAAGTATGATTCTTCAATAATAGTATAAAGTTATCATGCCAAAACCTTTATTGTCTTATCAAGTGAACATGATAAAAGAAACTGCTCCCAGCAAAGAACTGACATAACAACATCTTTATGATCAGTCAATGTTTGTATGCACTGCAAATTCTCAAGGTTCCAAACCTAAAACCAAGTCATGCAAGTAAGAGTCAGAATTAAGATAAAATACATAAAAAGGTGAAGTTTGTTCATTTGACCATTTGTTGACCAAGTACCATCTGAATCCACCCCTTTACCATTTGCCTAAATACATTTAAGCAGTCACCCTTTTAAGACATAAAACATCAGCAATACCATGTGATAGCAAACTCACTCGTATAGATTTGTCCATAGAGCCAGAGTATAATCTATTGGCTCCAACAACTAGTGTCACAACAGCTGAGGTGTGGCCCTGAAGCGATGCAGCTGGTTCAAAACAGTTGGTTGCAGCATTATACCTCCATGCCAATATATTCCCATCCTGCATAGAGCCTTACATTTTCAATCAAAGTATAATAGACCCACCATTAGATCAGATCTCATTACTCACAAAAAATTACCTGTATACCAGCAAAGAGTAAATCATTGCCCACAACCAGAGAATAAACTTGCCCAACAGGTCCATTTAGACTCAGCTCTGCAGAAGTTTGAACATTCCAAGCCTATAATGATGTGGTAACAATAAAAAAGTGTAAGATAATCAAAACATAACGTCAACGCATAAACTACATCAAAACAAAATAACTTAAGCTGGTTTACATAATTACTTTTACAAGATTTGGTAGACCGACAAACATCCATGGGCCTTCACTGAGCATACATCCCACTTCACCATCCAAATTAATAACCCCTGCACACTAAAAAGAAACCAAAAAGAATCACAATAAATAAATCCAACCAAAACGAAAACTATTAGCATGGCTTACATAATAATCATTTTATAAATAACAGTCATGAACATATAGCAACCTGTCCAGATTGGCAATCCCAGACCCTCACGGTCTCATCCGTACTGCCCGTGTACAGTTTATCAGATCCAACTGGTAGTGCAATACCACTAACAACCTGTCAATTAATCAACAAAAAACACAACTTTAAGTAAATCAAACATCAAAAAGCTACAAATAACCAAAAAAAGAATCAAAATTGATCCGAATTACACCTTCTGGTGGCCTTCAAGCTGTGTTAACATCGCAAAACCACCTGTACACCATGCGTGCAAAAACCTGCACCTTTCACCAAAAGTACAACTACCTTGTGTCCAAAAGTTGCAAATCTTATCTTTCTTCACCACAACACCTCTACTACTAGCATTATTATTATTATTTATACCATTCCCTCGTCCACCGCCCCTGCCCCATGTGTTAAAATTGGAACCACCACCACCACCACCCCTTCGTGCCGTCGTCGATCGTTGATCATCCGTCGAAAAGCCGTAAGGTCTCTTCGACGACGCCGTTCCATTCGCCGGAGCCGACAACTCGCGGTGGAGAAAGGGGCAAGGGAATCGATTGCAGTTGCCCGCTCGCCAATGATAACATACTTTCTGATTTCGATTATCGTTCTGCTGATTCGGCCCTAATCTATTGAAAACACGCTTTCCTCCATCGAAATCCATCTGTGAGTTTAATGTATGCGTGTGATCATCACAGGAAACGAAATCAGAACGAATGCCCTAGCGAAATAATGCGTGCGAATTGTGGGGAGATGGTGAATTTAGAATAGAAATGTCGAGAATAGCGATATGGGAGATCAATTTAGTGCAAATTTGTGTAGAATTTGGGGAATTAGGGTTTAAACGGAAGAAGATGAAGAACCCTAAGTCCCTAAGGAAGAAATATGGATAAATGGACAAACTGAAAAGGGGCATGATTATTATACCCCAAGGTGTCATATGATGTATGTGGTGGTGTCAATGGATGTATTCATTCAATTTTTTTGTGGGTTGGGATAAATTGAACCCTTGTTATATTTTCATTTTTTTTTAACAGATGCTTATATATTGGTATTGTGAATTAGTGTTCGACTGTATAAATTTGTTTGGTTTCATGCATGTTTGTTTAACCTTATGAACGTTTGTATTTGTCTCTATATAAGTTATATCCAAGGCATCAAATGATAGAATTGTTAGTATGACAACAAGGTATCGTGAAAAATATGTTTAGAATGTTTTTGTATTGTATTATGTTGTCAAGTATGATGTTTTGGATGATTTAGGAATGAATGTGTCTTTTATTCATCTTGTGATGTAAAGGTTGGAGTTTTAGGATTTTTCTTTACTTTTAACTCACTCCTAAACATGGGCAAATGAATTTTGAGTGAGCTTATTGTGATGATGTTGCTGTTGTCTAGTTGTAGTAATTATTTATAAGGTTTGATGTTTAAAGTTTAGCTTGGTGGGGGGAGTGGGGATAAGAGACAATATTCTATCAAATTTTATTAATAACCAAAGAAAAATTGTATATTATCGGTGTTAGAGCATTCACAACTAATTTCTTATATTTCTATGAATATGTTTCTTATATTATATGGTATGGTTATAAGTGGTTGTGAATGAAGAATATGATAAATTTACTGTTTAATTTGTATTTTGATGAATCACTTTTCAAAACCATATAATGGTTTTAATATATTTTAAGTGGTTGTGAGTGAAGGAGATAGAAAAAGTAATTATAAAATTAAAAAGGAGAGAGAAAAAATAATAATTTTTAGTGTAATTATATGAATAAAGATAGTGAATGAGTTGTGAATACTCTTATGTGCGCGAAGTATCCGCATAAGTCAAGTACTATTGTTGAACTTAGTCGTTTAAGGTCACTCAAGCATATAACCTAAGGAACGTGTTTACAATTTAAAATGAGGATTTTAATCATCGGTTAAATAATTAACTAAAAATGAAATTACTATGATATCGATGCTTTATCTTGCTCGTGGTGAAGAGGAATTTACACAACACTTAGTTGCTCATTGTTGCAAACACAAAGCTTGTGCGTCTCGAATTCTTTATTGGTGCAAGATGACATTGGTAGGGTATTTCTTTATCAATGATCTTTTATTTTGCGTCTCTTTTTCACACATTTAGTCACCAAAATATAAAGTTATTCATGTTACTCATCTAGTCATTTTATGGTGCCTTAAACGTCCATACGAGTGTAGATGCAAATCAAATATACAATAACAAAATCATAATGGGTTTTAGGGTTTATACCTTTCGCAAGTAGGCAATGGCAACAAAAAAACAAGATGCCATATATCAACAATCCAGTTTGCTAGATTTGGTAAGAGAACAATACCTGGACACACAAAAAAACTAAAGAATACTTGTATCTTTATTTGGATTGACTTCAATGCACACAAAAGTCTCTATCTGATTTCCTAGAACTACATGACAACATCACCAACAACTAGCAGGAGATCATGACACTTACTAGTGGTGGCGATAGGCTAAAGTATTCCCGGGACAGTCTTGACGACAACCTGCGGTGGAGCATGGCAAGGCGGCAACAACCAATGGTAAAGCGCAACAAGACAACAACTTTATTTAACAATTAACTATAATATGGTAAAAGACTGAATTGATTATTATTGATAGGTTAGGTTACATTATATAGAGTTTACAATAAAACTCTAAAAACCTAAATGGGTATGTGGGTTCAACCCAAATAATAATCCTTACCAAACCCTAATAATAATATAGTCTAATATTCCCCCGCAGTCAGAGCGGTAAAGAAACGGACTATCACGGTGGAAACAATAAAAAGTAAATATAAAGAACAATAAAAAATAGTCTCGATATCGGTCACAACTTCGACCAAAATTCTATAATCTTGCAATCTTTAATCCAAAACCTTAAATGCAACCCATAATATTAAATAATAATGTAATATTGCGAGGGACTTCCAATGCGGTAGTGCGACAGCGGCATAAGGCGGCGCAGCGGTAGACCGTAGTCCTGCAGGCGGCGTGGTAGAGGCGGCGCAGTGGTGGATCATAGTCCAGTAGGCGGCACGCCAACGACAACATGATCATGTGATCGATATTCCAATTGAACATATAAAAAAACGGGGCCGTGGACTTAACTCAAATAATAAATTTTACCAAACCCTAATAATAATATAGTCTAATATTAACTAGACCACAAAATATAGTCCACTTAATCGTATGAGACCAATTAAACCCATATCTAGTTATCTATATCTATATCTATATTTATAGTATCTAATAAAAAATAATTATAATGTCACATGTCATTTTCATGTTACTCTTTAAAAAAAATTCCGCCTAAACTAATATATTATTTTGGTCAAATTTTATATTTTAAAACCAATTATTTTAGTTAAATTTCCGCCTAAATTAATATATTATGAGACCAATTAAACACATATCTAGTTATCTATATCATTTTAAGCCTAAACTAATATCTATATTTATATTATATTTTTGAATTATATTGTTTTCATATTTTCAACCCGCGTATTACAAGAGTTTACTAAATCTAATTTATAATATACAAATAGTACAATTAAGTATCTAAATATTTATGTAACTATTATTCATAAAAACAACTAAGAATAATTAATGTCATAGTTTTTATCGCGTTTATGCACATAAAGTACTTTAATTACATATTTTTTATCAATCCGTCATGTGTTCTTTTAGAATTATACATTAATAACAACTCTAATATATGTTAATGTTTGTGCATACAATTCCAACACAACCAACTCAACAACAAACAAAACAACGATACAAAGTATTTCTTTTGTTTTCTATGATTCAAACTAAGACCACGTAACAAAAGTATACAATGACTCATTGACATCGAATACAAAGTGTTGGACGATATCTAGTTAAACACGTAGTAAAACAGGTTTTGAGTGATCATAATACTGTAATTTTAATCTATAAACTCTCATACTAGTTGTTTTTTTTAACGACCAACGAATAATTTTTAAACCCGGTCACTCGGGTAAACCCAATGGCGAAAGGTTACCTACGCCCGCGAACACAGACAACGCTGGTGACCCCGCTCGCCCATCATTCCAAGGAAAATCCACCGCCTAAAGGCTTACTGTGGTAAAACCATTGACCCACTAAAAACATATTACAATTAATGAGACTCCAACCCCTTATATTACAATTAATAAAACTCCAATCGACTTTTATTTTGTAAAATCATAGTATACATCCTTCTAAATTAATTATCTAAAACTTATTGGCTTTCATACTAGTTGTTAGCTCATAAATATCTTGCTATCCAAAAAATTATTTAATAATAAATAATAATAAAATAAAAATAGAGGTATTGCCTATTGGCGCAATTTTAAGGTGGTTATGGTTCCTACACGCCACAACCTCTAACGATCAACAACTCATTATCTCCTTCAACAACTGAAAGTCTGAAACCCTAATCACCATAACCAACACCACCAAAATGGAGCTGCTAAAACCCCAATTCCCAATGTTCACTTCAAACCCCAACAATCTCAACATCATCAGACCCACCGGCTACAGTTTCCGCACAAGGGTTTCGATCAAACCACCGCCGCCGGAGTTCGACTTCAAGACCCAAATCCTAAGCGGATCTCGAGCCATAATCGCCGAGACTCATCCCGAATTGCTCGATTTGGCCGATGAAGGAAGCTTGATTGTCATCGGAAAGAGCCAGTTCGGCCCTGTTCCGGCGTGGCGAACCGACTTTGTGGAGCCTGAGTGGATCTGGTTGGTCGGTACGAACCATGTGTCGGAGAAATCGGCTGTTGATGTTGAACGAGTTGTGAAGAGTGTGAGACCTGATAATGTGGTTGTCGAGCTCTGTAGAAGCAGGTGATTGTGATCAGATATTCAGATTCCATTTTCATCGATCAAGTTTGTTAATTTTGCGTCCAACGTAGTTTCTAGGGTTTGTGGATATTGGGGATAGATTTGAACCCTAAGGCCAATATAGGATCTATGATTTTATACTGGTATCAGTTTCTGTGTGTTTTGGATAGTTTAAGCTTTAACTAGACTTGTTACAGACATCATTTTCAGAGCAGGAATTATGTACACTTCGAGTGATACCGAGGCCGGACCGATGTTACAGTCCAACCCGCTTTCGCTATCTGGTTCGGGGCTCTTTGGAGCCGTTGGTCGCAGCATTAATCTTGGTAACCATTGGAACATTCTTGTTTCATTTGCAGGTTATCTGTCTTGGCTGCAGAGTAGAAACCAAATTAACGGGTTTTGTTTGACTTAACAGGTGGACAAACAGCTCTAGCGTTACGTCTTTTGTTGGCAACGCTTTCTTCCAAGATTTCTTCAAACATCAATCGCCCCTTTGGGTACGAGGTAAGCAGTTTAGATATTACAGACAATATTGGTGAATGGTCATTTGGAGGTTTTTCACGTTCTTGATTAAGATTTTTATGTAGTTTCGGGCTGCAAGAAAAGCTTCTGAGGAAATTAGTGCTCAGGTTGTGCTAGGAGACCGGCCTATAGAAATAACGGTGTGCTCTATGTGGTTGAGTTTGTATTACAATAATACAATGTAATCATTCTACAGGGTCTATGTTACTCACACTGGTTGTTCTTTATTTTAGCTTGAAAGGGCGTGGAACTCGCTAAAATGGAATGAAAAACTAAGCCTCGTTACCTCGGTTCTTCGTGGCATAACATCTTCAGACGAGTCAAAGATAGACTATAAGGTGTTGGATTTACTCATGTTTCACAATCACAACATAGTAGTAAATTAGATGTGGTGAAAATTGAAATGGATGGGTCATTGTACAGGGTAAATTTTTGGTATGGGTCAAAACGAGTCGGGTTGAGTTTGCTTGACCCAAAGCACCTCTTTTATTGTTTTGTAACATTTAGTTTATTAAACATACTAAATTTAAACTATTACAATATTAGTTTTTGTTTTTTTGTATGGAATGTTGAGCTGATCTTCAGTGCCATGTTCCAGGAATCAACCACAGGCGATACTGATTTTCAACTTTACGAGCAATTGAGTTTCTCATATCCATCATTGCTACAACCTTTAATCCACGAACGTGACACTGTAAGTTTCTTCTTCATTTTAAGGTCAGTAAAGATTAACTAGAGGTGAAAAGACGGGCAGGTTAAGTGACGCGTCAACAATGTCCCTTATCATAACAGTATGGTTTGACTTAGAAACACTTTTGTCAATTCTGTTTTAACTTTTTTTTATATTTTTGGTTGTTATAAAAAACACTATTTCATAACAATGATGTTACAATAATAAGCTAGATCTTTAAATAAAGCAATCTTGGATGTATATCTTAAAAACACAACTTAGATGACTTTCAACCTATTTGATTTGTTTGGTTCATCTAGTCATGTTTGAGTTTTAGAATAACACAAACTGACAGATTCACTTGAGTCTTGAAATGTTGACAAAGCTTTGTGATCTATGGTATATTTTTCAGTATATTGCTTGGTCTTTGAAGCGAAGCAAAGCCGTAAGAAACAGTAAGAGGGTGGTAGGGGTAATTGGAAGAGGACATTTGAACGGTGTGATTTATGCACTAATCTCGGATCTTGGAGACTTGCGATTTCGTGATCTTGTAGGAGAGAGGTCTGCGACAGGCGGATCCTGGGTCGATACGATTGTCAAAAACTTGGTGCGAGACACGATAATTGGGGTTGTGATATGGGCTTTGTATGAACAGTTCAAGAACTGATGCATACAAAATGTTATGCCATAGGATTATAGGATTTCCAGAGTCAGCAGTTACGATTTTGACTCTGTTTTGTGTAATAAAATCATTTTTATTATTATGTTCGAATCATTTAATAATAAAGGAGTATTGAAATGCATAGACGATAATGATAGATTAAACATGAAGAATCTGTCATAAAAACGACGTACAAGATCAAAGAGCTCCCTAATGCAAGGGGTAGACAATCACAACGTTTTCATTCACTAGTTAGTGATTATAAATTTCGATACTTAGTTGTATCAATTATAAAACCTTTAGCAAAAAGTCCATCAGGATTAACTTAATTACTATTGAGTGATCAACAACTGTTGATGACTAGTTACTAATGAACATCAGTCTACTTGCTAGTGTTCGACCAAGTTGTCACTAATGACGAAGCTGTCATTGATTGCCTTTACAACATAAACGACAACCATTATCCAAGCAACTTTTCATCATGCAACTTTTCGTGTACGATCAACAAGACACCAAATGACATTTTTTGTTATTTTTTTAGTTTAGAATGAAATATGACATTTTAAGATTAACTTAAAAGACAAAAAAAAATATAATCTATACTAAATCTAAGAATGCTATAAATTAAAGTTTTTATGGTGAATGAAATAAATTTGATGTGTTTAAAAAGAATGAGATTACCTATGTAATGATTTATTTTATTCTAGTCACTAGTTAAACATATTTTTCTGATTTACTTCAAAAAATTATTCCAATCCAACCCTTATTTATGTATACTAGAATCTATTTGGTAGAAGCTAATGAAATGGATGAATAAATGAAATGGATAAAAGAATGAAATGAATGAAGAAATAAAAATTAATCATTGCATTCTATTTTCATGTTTAGTTACTATGTAAGAATAAGATAAATCATTACTTTATATTATTTGTTAGGTGATAAAATATAAAGTGATAAAATACAAAAGTGGTTATGGTGGTGATGACCAATGATGGTGGTGGCCAGTGGTGGTGGTGGGTGGCGGCGGCGTTTGTCACACCCTGACCAACGGCGGAATCATCGAGGCGAACGAATATGAAATGATTGTTCATAGCTCATGAAATTAAATAAGTTGAAATAATATTAAAAGCCATTTTTCATTGAATAATACTAGACAATTAAGTTATTACAATACAACAAAGAATTTAAACAATAAAATAAACTATTTAATTAAACTAAATCCAAGTTCTATATGAGAACGAAGAGATCCTAAAGTATCAAACCTGAAACATGTTAAAAATAAAGGGTCAACTTTGAAAGTTGGTGAGTTTCCATGGGTTAAACATATATATA
>BJCM01065776.1:0-10037 GCA_018326385.1 Flaveria bidentis | reverse complement strand
ATGATGAAGAGAAGAAGCTCAGAAGGAAACTAGTGACTCTATTGGATACAAAGAAAGAGGACAAGATTCTCAGTCAGTCTCTTGTGCCTAGAAGGAAAATAATCCAGTGGAGGTTCGATGAACCTTCTCACAACTTTGTTGTGGAAAAGGAGAATGGTGAACTCAATAGACTTAATGCAACATCTCTGCTACACTCCAGCAGGTTTGATATTGCTGAGTTAGCAGAGAAGCCATTCTCCAACCCCTCCAACTCTGAAACTACTGCACTCATCAGAAATCATCTCAGCAGTCTTTATCTAGCCGAGCTAACTGCAAAAGCCAAGATTGAAGAAGAGTTTAAGTTGAGAAGACGGGAAGACAAGGAAAGATCTCCCACCAAAGGCGCTGCCTTCTACAGATGGTGGAGGGTCTAGAATTGGAACCGATAGTTCGATGGGAATATGATTACAGTTCCCATCAACTAACTCTTTTCAGACTGGATTTCCTGTCTACCAAGGATCTGTACAAACTTCTCAGCACCACATCAGGGAAGAACAAGGAGACATACAAATATTTACTTTTCTTGGTGCTAAAAGTTTTGAGAAGTCGAGACAAGTGAAGTTTTGGTAGCATCAGCCTAAGGGGGTTTGTTGGATCAAGAAGAAGGCTAATGCAACCAAAACTATGTCAGTTAATTTATTTTGGTGCTGCATGCAAAGGCTTCCGAAGCTTAACATGGAACTTCCGAAGGTTGTAGAGTTCTTCCGAAGACAAAATGAAAGATCAACTTCCGAAGACAGAACTCTACTTCCGTAGACAAGTGCATACTTCCGAAGTTCATGTCTTAGAAGAATAAACTGAAGACCACTTCCAAAGTATGATGAAAAGAAGAAGTCTCCAAGCATTGGAAGAAGCAGCCTCTTCCGAAGTATAAGTGGCTACGAAAGTACTTACTCTTCTGAAGCCATTTAACCATCGAAAGACACTGCTATGAACCAGTGGACACAAGTATGGTCTCTGACACTCTGCTGCAGACTTTGGATACATCATGGCCTCTTCCTAAAGAACTATGTAGTTGACCATACTTTATTCCACTATTCACCTTTTTATGATAGTACATGTTTCCAACTTAAGTTTGTGACAAAAGGTAAGTCAGGGACATGTCTTGACTAGCATATCTCAGATAAGACTTTATCTGAGATACCTTAAACTATAGTCTTGTAGTATAGGGTTTAGCTAAAAGATCCTAGCTGGTATCAAAGTATATCCGGCTGTAGGTAGTATTATATATAGGTTCTCTTTGTAACTCATTGTATCAACTGCTTGTAAGAGTCTTGTATTATTGAGTTGAGAAGCAATATATAAAAGTACCTTGAAAATTACTTTCTGTGTTCTATATTACTTTCTATATTGTGATCAACTCTTACGGATTCTTTCTATACCCGAGTGTTGTTTTAGGTGAGTTTGAGAGAAAACATTGTGTTTAGTGACAAACATCGAGTGTGTAGATAACATGGGCAACCATGCCCACCTTTTATACCAACTTTTAAAACTTTTATCTTTTTTGACACTTTTAACCCCTCAACTTGGGTTAAATTACGTTACTTTCTTTTTCTTCACTTTTATTCTTTCCTTTTTGTTTATTAAAATATCTGGGTGTTACATTTATGAAGTTGACTTTCCAAGATTTGTGGGTTTGGTATCTTTGATGAGAGTCCTAATCATCTTTAACTTTGGGTCAATCATATCATTGGGTCTTCATGGCATAACTTTAGGTGGCTATTATGTGTTTAGCGTTTTAGCTTTCCAAGGAGTTATATAATTAGATAACCTTGATAGGAGTCTAGTTTACATCCATTTTTCATGCGTAGAGGATGATCTCACAATAGGTTCATGTATTTTGTCATTGTTTTGCTAAGCAGATTTTACGTTTAAGTGATATCTTCCTTAAACTGATTATCTTCATCTTCGTGTACTTTCTTCATTTAGTTTAATTGTTAGCTAAATTAGTTAATCATATTTTTCATAAATTATCTTTCATTGTCTAGATAATAACAAAGGCTTAGTATCAGGAGCTCTTGTGTCCACTCATCGATACTTGGTGTTTACTAAAAGCTATACTATTATCTGATAGGTACACTTGCCTATTATGTGTGTAGTTAGTCATAAGGTCAAAATCATTATTATAAATCTAAAGCTTAATTGTGTAAAATCCATTATATATGTATTTATATATGTATATATATCAAAACACACATTATCTCACATCCAAGCATATAAATAGCCTTTACAATGGTTTCCCTCTTTCTCCCTTATCTTCATTTGAAATCCTCTAACCCAAAATCACCCACAAAACCCTTGTTGCTCTTTACTTCTTTCTTGCTAAGGCTTTAGAAGACAACCCTGAACCCTAAAGCCAACCAGACTTTTCCATGCAAGTACACGGCCAACATAATCTGGTTGCTCCATTGTTATCAGAAAAGGACCTTTGTTTCTAAAAAAATTGCAATTACCTTTCCCACTCATCCTACCTCTTCGCACTCATAATAGATCCTTAACTCTATGAAGATCAACTACTGGAATTTGGAGGACTTGCCAAGAGGTTATCTTGGATGGTGAGAAGGCACTGACTGTGTTGGTGTAGGGGAAGACAATTTTCATCGCACCATCCACTATCAATAATCATCTGATGTTGGATGATAAAGAAGGTGAACTTTACTTCCCTAAAGAAGCTTTCAATCGATCATTCTTGTTGATGGGCTACGAAGGGGACTACTTAGTGAGGACCTTTAAAAAGGTTAAGGTCTCTTTCCAATGGAAATGCCTCCTCCATATTATAATCCAATCTTTATCAAACAATCATGAAGGATAGGATCAAATTGCAGAAGATCTATCCTATATCATCCATGGGGTGATCCAAGGGGTCAAGTTAAAGTACTTATAGTTTGTTTACCCAAACTTGCTTGCTAACTTAGATTCCTTAGAGTATTACATGTTCCTTCGATATGTCCAAAATAATCTCAACTATGAACTAGGGTCATAGTTGAGGAGAACATGTAATATTCTTAAATTTTGATAGATGAAGCCCGAAATTTTCAAAATAATAAGGAAAGCCACTATTGGTTTTTTCAAGGTAGAAAAAACACTTGTCCTAAAAGTCTTAGAGCTCCCTACTTAAGGTGACAACTTGTCAGCACTAGCCAATGTTGAAGCCATACCTTCTTCATCTTCACCTCCCACACAGCCACAAATAACCATCACCTACCATAAAAATAAAAAAAAACCCTACTAAGTCTATTCAGATTGAGCATGCCTCTATACACTCACCCATGCTGGAGGAAGTGGAACCAAGATATCCCACTTCCCGTAAGAAGCAAACCACTCCTAACATTTCAATGATCAGTACTGAGGTTGCTCATGCTCAGCTTGATGAGCTCATTACCTACTCTACAAGCCTTTACTCTGAGTTTTAAAAATCAGTTGAACAACCTTTAAGGGAAAGTTCTATGTCTCTTTTCTCCTCCCTACTCAAGGAGAGATGAGTGCTCTTAATACACACATATCTAGCCCATATCATCCACACATAACTAAGGTGAGACTCTTTGAACCTTTTCAAGATGTCTATATACAAAAGGCTCTCACTTTAGAAAGTGATTACATCTTTAAGAGTTCAACCATGGCAACATAGGCCTTTGACACTTCTCACGAAGTTGTCATGGAGAAGGGGAAATCTAGAGCCCAAGAACTAATATCTGGTAGTAAGGGAGATGACTTTGGTTATGTTCTCTCACCCCCATGACTCTTTTAATGAAGATGAAGGAGTCTGCAACAAAGGGTGTAAACATTGACATAAACCTGCACCTACTTGGTCTCTAAGGTTAGTCACCTAGAATCTCGGGTGGCTACCTTACAAAGGGAGGTCCTTAATCAGTAACTTAAGATCATTGATCTCAAGGGTAAGTTAGCTGAGAGGCATGGCAAGCTTACTCAACATGGTCCACAAGAACCTGTGGATGTGGTTGGCCTAACATCTAGCTCACCTGTGCAAGTGGGTGATGCTACCAAAAAGGGGGAGGAAGTCTTAACTACAATCACAAAACCTGGGAGCATTGTCTAGAGTATGGATATTAAGGACTCACCACCCTCATTAGCAAATGTGCACACTCAACAACCTCCTCAGGCCCACTTCAATATGAAAGCCTTAATTCAAAGTCTATTTAAGGAAGGTATATTAAGGGCTATGTAACCTCCATCCCACCATTCTAAAAATCCAATAGTAGGGTGCAAGTATAACAATGACAGAAAAGCCTTGGTACTTTTTAGATATTAGGGTCTAGAGGAAGTTTTCAAGTTCCAAACCTTGAGATTCTATGAAAGCTTTCCTTTGGTTGACCTACCACTTACAAACCCAAGTCATAACAGGCAAGCTGATAGGTGTTTGAAGAGTTCAAGAAAAGATCTAATATATATAGACAGAGGCTAGAAAGGAAAACTATTCATCAACTGGATATTGAGGTATGTCATAAGATTAGCTTCAAAGGGGAAACTGTAACACCCTGATTTTTGTAAAAGAAAGAATATAAATGAAGAAAAAGAAAGAAATACAGATTAACCCAAGTAGAGGGGCTAAATATGTCAAAAGGACAAAAAGTATAAAAGGTTGGTGTAAAAGGTGGTATGGCCGCCCACTCTATCTTGCACATCACCTTTTTGTTCGGTTAGAGAGAGAAGGAGCATAAGAGTTCGGATTTTTGTAGAACAAAAAGGAGAAGTCGGATTCTAAGGTAAGAGTTTAGTGTTTTTGAATGTTCTTGACCAGCCTATGCCTTGGTTGTGTGCTTTTTTGTGTTTATGTGCTCGGGTGTGTGTCTTTTTGGTGGATTTCTAGGTGTTGAACTCATACTAAACGGGTTTTGAAGGAAGTCATACCCAAAGGCTGCTAAGGTGAGTTCTAAAACCCCTTTTTTACAGATTTTACATGATTTTGGGGCTTGAATGCATGTTTAAATGTTTTTATAAAATGTGGGTGTGTACCCGTTTGTATGTGTGTGTATGCGGGTGGGTTTTGATTTTGGGTGATTTATGATGTACGATGATGATATGTTCATGGTTTGTTGCCTTGAATGCTAGAATTAAGCTTTGAACATGTTAAATTGATGATTAGGACAAACTATGATGATTGATAGTAAGTGTTGACTACCCATACGTCTAAATAGTGGCCCATGCACCCAACGATTTAAATTTCCTAAGTGTCCCATGTGACTAAAGTTCATGTGCCCAAAGTTCATGCACCCAAATAGTATCCATGCACCTAAGATTAGGCTAACTTTGACTAAGTGTCCAAACGCCCGAAAAGCCCATGCGCCCAGGCACTCATGCGCCTGCCTAGTGACCATGCGCCTAGAAATGCGCCCAGATGCCTAAGTGTAGGCCATGCGCCCTTATAGTGCCCATACGCCTAGAAGCTCCCCATGCGCCTAAGTGTTCCCCATGTGCCCAGAAGGCCATGCGCCTGCATAGTGCCCATGCGCCTAAGACTTAGAATATTTTCTAAGATTTTGGGGAAAATGTAAAATGTAGGCTTTGACTTGGGAGGTTCCCACGGTAATGTGAATTAACTTTTTGAGGTCATAGATAATGTGATGGGTGATGTATGATGTGGCATGATGATGATGTATGATGATTGTTATGTCATGTATGACGTTAATGATTCCTCATAGTGGCTCATGCACCCAATGATTTAAATTACCAAAGTGTCACATGTGACTAAAGTTCATATGCCCAAAGTTCATGCATGCAAATAGTATCCATGCACCTAAGATTAGGCTAAATTTGACTAAGTGTCCAAACGCCTAGAAAGCCCATGCGCCCAGGCACTCATGCACCTGCCTAGTGACCATGCACCTAGAAATGTGCCCAGATGCCTAAGTGTAGGCCATGCGCCCTATAGTGCCCATACGCCTAGAAAGCTCCCCATGCGCCTAAGTGTTCCCCATATGCCTAGAAAGCCATGCGCCTGCATAATGCCCATGCGCCGAAGACTTAGAATATTTACTAAGATTTTGGGGGAAATGTAAAATGTAGGCTTTGACTTGGGAGGTTCCCAGGGTAATGTAAGTTAACTTTTTGAGGTCATAGATGATGTGATGGGTGATGTATGATGTGGCATGATGATGATGTATGATAATTGTTATGTCATGTATGATGTTAATGATGCCTTATATGATTATGTTTATGTTCCTTATTATGTATTTTCATTTTCCCAGGCTTTACATGGTATAGTTGTGAATGTAAATGAAAAAATAAAATGTAACATAAAATGGAAGATAATGAAAAGAAGAACGTAAAGAAAGAATGAATGTATGCATTAATAAATGATGAAACAGAAAGTCTGGCAAGCCTTGTATGGAGAAACACACCCAATGAAGGGTGTTAGTTCAATGATGTGTGGGTTAGCTATCCAGAAGGAAGCACACCGGGGTCTATCTTTGTCATTGACCATTTGTATGGAACCTTTGTTGCTTACCCAGGTACCATGGTCAGGCCATCGGGCGCAATATGTAGGAGTTTATCTATAGACTTCGTCCCAGTACCCGTTTATGCATGACGGTGGGGTATAGCACATGGCATTGGTACACCTGAATTTACCCCGGTACTATGGTCATGCAACCGGGCGCAATGTATGGGGGTCTACTATAGACTTTGGCCCAGTACCCGCTTTATGCATGACGATGGGGTAAAGTTATGGTATTGGTACAGAATGTAAAGAAGTAATGATGAATGTACGTAATGAACGGTGAGGAAGATAACGAATGATAATGATGATGTAAGATGATGAATGAATGAAAGTTAACGAACGATGATCAAACATAATAATGATATTATCTTACGTATGATGCTTGATCGCGTAAGAATGTAAAGGAAGGTTTTAAACGAAAGTAAATTATATTTTATTTTAAAACTAGAACTCACTCAATAACGCTGACTATTATGTGTTTCCAGTTGGCAGGTGATGTTTGTTGAGGATGGCATAGGCGGCTACTTGGCTTGTTTTAGATGGCATCCATTTTGTATAACGATAATATTTTGGCATTGTAATGCGAACGAATGATGTTTTGTAATTGTTAACAATGTTGTATTATTTTGAAAAAGCGATTATTAATATATGGAATTGTTTAAGTTAATTTCGCTGCAAATTTTTTATAATGTCAATATTTAGATGTATGTTTTTGTGCGATGATTGACCAGCTATGAGCATCCCGGGAACGAGGCCTTACCAGTTGGTATCAAAGCCAAAGTTAAGTGAAACGGGTTAAAATTTTCAAAAGAAACCAAAACTTAAACTGAAAATGGGACAAAGGGAAAAGATGCCAGTCCGAGTAGCAATGTGCCATCAGGTATTTTCTTAAATATTAACCGGTATTATGTGCGCATGTTATGTGGTGTATGTGCTTTTTGTAATTTAGATACTGAAGTAATCAGGATAGGAAATGCTTGGGGTATGAAGAGTAAAGTAAGTGGCTAATCACAAATGGCCACTATAATTAGGGACTTACTATACTTGACATAAACTGAGATATTTCATTGAATGACCATGTGAGTGTTTGAATCTTATAGTGTGTTAGAGGATGGCCGGTGGTAGATCTTCTAAGGCTTCAAGAGGTGGAGGTAATGGTGGATGTGATGCTAGACCACGGGTCACGAGAGGAAGGCCTCGAGCTGAAGAGATGGCTCATGAAGAGCCTAAGACCTCTCATCCGGAGGGTGGTGATGAGAGTGCTAATCTGAGAGCCTTAGTGAAGGAGGCTATTTTAGAGGAGGCTCATTAGGTCATGCAGACGATCCTACTGTCTGTGGTGACCAAAGTGATCAAGGTTGTGAGGGAAGGAGAAAGGAAGGAAAGAAATAACCCTATGGGTGAAGGGGGATAGCCCGAGACGGAGGCGGTTGTCTCTACTAATGAAGAGGAAGAGGAAGAGCCTATGCCTAAGGCAGCACGAGGCTGTAACTATATGGCATTTTAAAGATGCAAGCCCCCTACCTTTGATGGTAAAGGCACTGCTACTACTGCTCCCCGATGGGTGAGAGAGATGGATGTTGTACTTGATATCAGCGAGTGTCGAGAAGACCAAAAGGTGAAGTTTGTTGCCCACTCGTTTATGGACTCCGCTCTGTGTTGGTAGGAAAATATTTTCCAAGCCGATGGTAGTCGGGTGATTGGAAGAATGAGGTGGACAGAGTTGAAGAAGCTGGTGATTGAGGAGTTTTGTCCTCGCCGATAGATGGACAAGTTGAGAGGGAGTTCCTGCAGCTAGAGGCAGGAACAATGACCCATCAGCCATACACCACCAAGTTTAATGAGATGGCACGGTTAGTACCAGATAAGTGATGCCACTGTTATGAAACATCAAGAGGTATAATCATGGCCTACCGGTAGACATTCGCAAGCACATGATTGCCACCCGGCCGAGTACGTTTAGGTCGACAGTCGATCTGGCAGGGAGGCTGTATAATGAGCATGAGGTGGTGGTGGTTGAGGTGAGTAAGAAAGGTGGTGTTGACCGGAACTATAATAGGAAAAGGTTTGGTCAGGGTGGTACCCCAACGAGCAACAAGAGTGCAAGGGTGGATGACCGCAGTGTGGTCACATCTGGTGCGAGTTCGAAGAGGTGCGGCAAATGTGGAAGGATCATATCGGAGAATGTAGGTTGGGATCAAATTTATGCTTCAAGTGTGGGAGGACAGGGCATATAGCAAAGGATTACCGTGTGGCGAAATGTTTTAACTATGGTGGAGAGGGTCACATGAGTAGGGACTGCATGAAGCCGAGGGCTGAGAGTTCCGGTGTGAGGAAGATGGTCGGGACAGAAGGGCAGAGGGCGAGTGCCAGGACATTCACGATGACACAGGAGGAGGCTAGAACAGACCCCGATGTTGTGTCAGGTATGTTTCTAGTAAATCAAACTCTAGCTTCTGTGTTATTTGATTCTGGTGCTAGTAAGAGTTTTATTTCTACTACTTTTTATGCTAAATTGCCTGTTAGTAGTAGGAGTATAGATAAGTCCTTCGATGTAGAAACTGCCATAGGTAAGTCTACTAGGATTTCTGAGATGATAGAAGGCTGTGACATAGAATTAGAAGGTCATAATTGTCCTGTTAGACCGTTCGTGATGACCTTAGGCGGTTTCGATGTAGTCCTAGAAATGGATTGGTTGGCAGAATACAAGGTGAATATTGTGTGTCACAAGAAGATGGTCAGATTGATAGCACCAGACAGGAGTTTGGTAATGATTTACGGTGATCGAGTAATAAATATACTGAAGGTGATTTCGATGGCGGTGGCGGGAAAGTGCATGCGGCGTGGATGTAGTGCCTATTTGGCATTTGTGAAGGATGTGGATACGCCAACACCACAACTGTCTGATGTACCGGTTGTGTGTGACTTCCCAGACGTATTCCCAGAAGATTTACCAGGTGTGACACCGGACCGCGAGATCGAGTTCCAGATTGACTTGATACCAGGTGCCCAACCTGTTGCTTAGGCACCGTACCAGTTAGCTCCAACTGAGATGAAGGAACTGATGGAGCAGCTGCAGGAGTTGCTTGATAAAAGATACATTAGACCGAGTATCTCTCCTTGGGGTGCTCCGGTTTTTTTGTGAAACAGAAAGACGGTAGTATGAGGATATGCATAGACTATCGCAAGCTAAACAAGTTGACAGTGAAGAATCGGTACCTGTTACCGAGAATTGATGATCTGTTTGATTAGGTCCAAGGTGCCAGTTGGTTTTCAAAGATACATCTTCGATCTGGCTAACATTAGTTGAAGGTGAAGGAGCAAGATTGTTAGGACCTGCTACGTACGGTGTACTAACTGATTCAACGTGAAACCAGATCAAATAGTGTGGAATCCTATTTGATTGGCGATCCAATCAAAGAAAACGTTAATCCGATCAAACCTAACGATTAGAATACGTTAAGAATAGACTAGGAATGATCAGAAACGTTCTATGAACTTGGATGAGACGTACTGGACGAACTCAGACGGCTAGGGTTTA
>BJCM01065774.1:0-10343 GCA_018326385.1 Flaveria bidentis | reverse complement strand
TTATGTATAATGATTTGTAATTTAGCTTTAGTGGGTTGTACATATTTTTAGTTGTTTTATCTTTAATTTTTTTACTTCTAACCTTAATACTTTCATATTTTTTACAATTTAATAGCTATAAATTTTTACTTTCAACTTTGATCTTATATATTTTTTAACTTTCGTAAACTTTTTGGTTTATGCTTTGGTCTAAATTTTACAGGTTAACAAGCTGCAGCGTGTATGGTTCACCGATTTTAAGCTTATTTTTTTAGTTTAACAGTCCCAACACAACGTGCGGGTCATAGATCAACTTAATTATTGTTTTTAATATTTTATGTTTCATGTGTGTGGTTTAACATCTACTTTTCATCTGGTTATATTTTTTCGTTTATATTTCTATTTTTGAATACGAGTTTTAATGGTTTTGGTGGTCACTAATAGTGGTGAGATATAGGTACTATTTGGCATGGTATTATACTGACAGACAGATAAGAGTGATTATCGTGATGAACCGTTCATTAATGAAAACCAAATATACTAGTTAATTCCATTGCAAAAAAATGTTGATGTATGTTCAATATCTATATTATATGATACTGTGGCAAAATATCTAATTAATCAATATAAAAAATAATGATGTATAAAAGAGTTATAATCTTTAAGTAAACGGCCGAGGGAGTAACGTGTGACTTGCATGGGCATGCTCCCTCTTTTAGGAATTTTATACGTCTTTTATCCACTTGCGAGACCTAAGTTCGTATCTTTGTTTCATCACCTCCTTATGTTGCTTCACTTTTGGTTTCCATCTACATACGTGTTACCCTGTCGTATCTTCTAATTGTATGATCTCTACGTAGTTATAGAGATAACTAACCCTAAACAATAAACACTCGGAAGTAAAAATGAATCATAAAAAAATGAATCATAAAAAAATGTCAAATATTCTTTATTTGAATGATATGTGTCAAAAAAATAAAATCAAATTGATTCAATACCAAATCAATATCAAATACACCCAAACAAGAAGATTAAGACTATAAACAATCTAATCACTACAAAAGACATGAATGATTCTCAAACCATCAGCAAGATGATTTGATATAAACAACCATGAACTAAACTCAAGAAGAACATAAGGATTTATCATTATGACAAAACCCTGATACAAAGACAAACAACATTTATTCTCTCTTTGATAAAAGTACCAGATGAAGATATGAGGGTAAGATGACGATGAATAGAAGATATGCTTGTTTTTTTTACCATAAACAAGATCATAAATATGTGTTTTCCTCTTGCTTTGCATTTCTCTTAAAAGAATTAGAAGACCCCCTTGATACAAAAGCTTTTGTTAGGAAACCAAGATTGAAGGCCCAACTCTAGTCCAAACCCAATTAGCTTAACAACTGTATCCACAAACAATCCAGAACTACTAACCCATTAGCAGGATGTATGGAACAAAATGTGTGGAACAAAATGTCTGGAATCCACCCAATCAACCAAATTTACATGCAATAACAAACCGAAAACAACACCACATTAGTATAATATCATAGCAAATATAATATCAATATGTTTGTTATTGAATCGAATTATTCATATATTTCAACAATATGGTGGGTGGTCTCTTTCATATACATAGAAGCCCTTAATTAACTTATTTCATTAAAATTCAAATTACCAACGTGCGCTATAATTTTCAAACTAGCTATTTTAAAAGTGTAATATATAACCTATATCGATATACATCAAATCTTCAAACGTATCTTGCATGAGAAAAAAAATC
Organism: Flaveria bidentis; assembly: GCA_018326385.1. Classification (NCBI taxonomy): domain Eukaryota; kingdom Viridiplantae; phylum Streptophyta; class Magnoliopsida; order Asterales; family Asteraceae; genus Flaveria; species Flaveria bidentis. The sequence goes on along the minus strand of BJCM01065774.1, from coordinate 8,575 downwards.
ATAAAATTTGCGGTGAATTATTTAAACATTTGAAAATCCATACGAAAACGATGGATTAGGTTGACTATGTTGCCTATAAACCTGGAATTTCAACTTTCAAATCAAGTAGGATCAACGGAGCTCTCCAAAAATGGAATTAAATTCAGTTGCAGTTCATCTTCTTTTTGTCATTTTTGCTTCTTCTTTGATTGTTGATGCTTACATCAATGGCAATGAATCAAGATTTGATCAAAAAGACCCGATCAAAAGATCCGATTTCCCACCTGGGTTTCTTTTTGGAGCAGCAACTTCTGCTTATCAAGTATTCTTTGACTTGTTTTCTGTTGATTCTTCATCGATTTCAGCCATTTTTTTCTTTAAAAAATTGCCATTTTGCAGGTTGAAGGTGCATATCTTGAAGATGGAAAGTCTTTGAACAATTGGGATGAATTTTGTCACTCAAAAGGTTGGTGTTGTTTTTATAGTTGTTCATTTCATTAATTTGGATGTCAAATGTTAGTGAAACCACAACCATTGTTGTTAGGATGCGGACCAAATGGTGAGAATGGAGATATTGCAGATGACCACTATCATCTGTTCATGGTATCAGTCTTTTACTTGATCCTGCATTGTAATTAATCAAAAACTATTTTTTATTATGATTATTTCATCTTGGGATTTTAATTTACATACAGGAAGATATTGAGATGATGCATTCTGTTGGATTAAAAGCGTACAGGTTTTCGATTTCTTGGAGTAGAATTCTTCCAAGTAAACTTTCTTAATCATGCCTGATGTCAAATCGTTCATTTCAACAAGTTCGTAAACTTTAATCGATATTGTATTTGTGATACTTCTTTTAGGGGGGAGATTTGGTGATGTTAATCCTTTGGGAATCATGTTCTACAATAAGATCATTGATAATCTTATACTTAAAGGTGAATCTTTTACATTATGTAATGCTATAGTATGTCTACTACAACATTATTCATGAATCTTGATTGATAAGGTGAACTTATACAGGAATCGAGCCATTTGTGACCATTCACCATTTTGATTTGCCTCAAGAACTTGAAGAGAAATACGGGTCTTGGCTTGACCCACAAATGCAGTAATGTTTATATGTCTATATAAGCACAAAATCAACCAAATTTTTCTTGATCAGGTTATTAGTAACCCCTTTCTCGCAGGGACGATTTTGTACTTTTTGCAGAAACTTGTTTCAAAAGTTTTGGAGACCGCGTGAAATACTGGATCACTATGAACGAACCAAACGTGAATGCAGAAATGGCTTATGAAAGAGGGCTTTTTCCACCGAAACATTGTTCACAACCTTTTGGCAACTGTCTAGCAGGCAATTCTGATGTTGAGCCTCTGTTAGCTATGCACAACATGTTATTGGCCCATGGCAAGGCTGCAAAGCTATATCACGACAACTTTCAGGCAATTAATTGATCCGTAATTCTCGTTTCATAAAGTAATTATTTTTATAAGATAACTTCATAATCTATAGACTTTTTCTTGCAGCCAACACAAGGTGGACTGATAGGACTAGTTGCAAGCTGTTACATGTATGAGCCACTTACAGACAGCTACTTAGATCAAAAGGCTGCAGAAAGAGCCTTGCTCTTCAATGCTGGTTGGTAATATTCTGGACTACATATTCAATTGTAACTTTCTTACCAAAAACAATGTAAAGTTTGAATATTATTCTCCAAACAGGTCGTTTGATCCTCCTATATTTGGCGACTACCCTCAAGAAATGCGTAAATATCATGGAAATGAATTACCAACATTCTCCCCGGAGGAAAAGAAGTTAATGAAAAACAGTACTGATTTCATTGGAATCAACCATTATTCGACTCTATACGCCAAAGATTGTCTTAATTCTAGTTGCACAGAAAGTGCTAATCGCGCAATCAAGGGATACGTGGAAACTACTGCAGAGCGCAATGGTGTGCCCATCGGTGATCCTGTAGGATATACTGATTTTGTTTTCAAGATTTTGATTGGATGCTTATGTTTTTTTTTTTTTTTACTTTTCTTTATATAAATAATGATTGATTTGATATAACAGACATCAATGCCAAGCTTTTATGTGGTTCCAAGAGGGTTGGAAGAGATTGTTAATTATGTCAAAAGTAGGTACAATAACACACCCATTTTCATCACTGAAAATGGTAAGTTTTCTGTTATCAACGTATATTTATTGGTGATTATCTTATTTGTAATAATACTATATTAATGATTATCATGCTTTTGTTTCAGGGTATTCATCACCAAATGTGCAGGATGTTGAAGACATTGTGAACGATTTCAAGCGAATTGAATTTCATCAGACATATATTGCTTCTTTAGCTCAAGCCATAAAGTGAGTTTGGTAGGCGTTGACTTTAAAGTCAAACAGAACTTTTTGTAGTAGAAAATAATGTTAATCCATAAACTCTACACGAATTAACCTTTGATTAAATCCACTTAATGTAGAAACTACATGTAGAAATATTATACCATTAAGTCTAAACCAAGTTAGTACCAACTTTTTAGTTGGCATTGACCATGACAGTCAAAAGAGGATTAAATTTTACTTTGAATAACAGGAATGGAGCCGATGTTCGTGGCTACTTTGTATGGTCATTGATGGACAACTATGAGTGGACTCGCGGTTACAATGTGAGATTTGGGTTATGCTATGTTGACCGCAAAACATTTGACAGGATACCTAAATTGTCCGCAAAATGGTATCAAGAATTCTTGAAAAACAGTAGCCTGATTGATCATTCAGCGATTACAACTCCAGGATCAGGGCACATGCAAGCCAGTTTTCTATGATGCTTGATTTGCACAAAACATTATTTATTTCTTGTTGGAATACCATGCAAATTATCATTGTAATAGAAGTACGAGAACAACTCAATGTAAAATATCAAAAAAAATAAAGGTTGAGCATATAATGATGAATAAAGTGTTCTCGGTTAGGAGTATATTCATTAAAGTCATGACACTGAAAAAAAAATCAATCTGAATCTTACAAATTTAGTGGAAAGAGATTTGGGAAAGTGGTGGTTTAAGGCACATGTCGTGAATGTGGGTGATGTATGAAGCGCATAATGTGATGTTTTAATGGCAAGTTCTCGGTTACCAAAATCATTACAGTGCTCACAAGTTTGTTTGTGTTACTTCTTCAATCTTGGGGCAATTCACCAAACACCCTACGCATGCAAATGAGATAGAACGAAAAAGCTTAAAGCAGGACAAAGATTGTTCGCTTTGAAGTAAGAAGTAGTAGCAATTTGCTTCTTTAACAATGATGGGGTTTTAAGAATGACTAGATCACTTTGGCAAAAGATATGCATTTTTGTGGGCAACACTCAACGTATCCTACTACTTTAACTAACCTTAGCCTGATGAAAATGAAACAAATGAAGTGCTTCATGATCGTCTAAAATTTAAGAACATACTAATACTTTTTTCCCAAAAGTGAACTTGGGGTTTTCGATGCATATAAGTATTTTTCCTGGAACGTTGATACATAACTAATGGAATCCTTAAAGTGTCTCCATTGCCTAATAAAAGGATATTGTCAGTATCTAATTGAAAGTTATGGTGTAACGTGTATCCTCTTCTGTTCTCGTCATTGATATACATTAATGGATTTTTGTTCAAGAATGAAATCTTGTTGGAACGGTCAACATCTGATTCATCCTTCAGGAACCATATCGCATCCCAAATCTAATGACATATGATGAATTGAGACACTATTTTGTTAATATGCAATTATCATGAATAGATTAACTATTTCTATACTTCCGGCCATCAAAGAAAAGAAAGATCTTGTTGTTTCTTCAATAATTTATGTTCTCTAATAGACCTCTCACTAGAATTCAAACCAAATGGAGTTCTGATCATCTATCACACGAAAAAAACAAACGGACCTTGTAGGATTTCCAAGTAATTCTTTGATTTCTTCCAAAAGCATATGATTAATCATCAACTTCTCACGTATGGATTTCATATGTCAAGGTCACATCTTAAATGCTATAACTGATCTAATGTATTATCATAACAGTGAAATAACAATTGATCTTTGGAATAATGTTACTAGTGATGTGAAATACATCATAGTTCATCACTAAAAACAAACAAAAAAACATGAAAAAATGACTCTCATTATACTATATCTTGAAAAACAAGGTCGGTAGGGTTGTCACCGGTTTTGCCAATTGTCATATTATGATTCATTGGTGATTAGTTAATGTTTATTTCTTTTTTTTTTTTGAATTACCGGATTTTATTATAGTATATAATTGTAGGCAACTTGATTATAACACAAAAGAGTAGGTTGTCCGTAGCATGCTTCAGCTGTTACTATACACGTAGGTTTGAAGTCCTAGCAACTTCTTTTCGATTTGGTTTTTTCTTTTTTGGTTTTTTTATCTTTTTTTATTCTTTTTCCACACATTTTCGTTTTTATTTGTTTCTGAAAAGATAATTTATTTTATTTGTTACTATATTTTAGAGAGTTTGTCATTTTAATTGGGTTATATTTACGTCACAACATTTTATGTCGCAACATGTGAAACATTATATTATTTTATATTTGTGTTTCAAACTCTAGAACCGAGCCACACAACATCATACGTTTCTTACAACGCACCTAAAAAAGTTAACAAACATGCTCTCAACCGCGTTATTCTATAAGAAAACATAATCCTTGATTTAGTTATGGTTCGGTAATACAAATCAAATACTCTATTTTACATTTAGGTTAAGTATATTATCAACGTTATCTTCAACGTGTGGATTTGCGTCAACATTTTTGTTAAGTCATGATTACGCTATAACGTGTTAGGCATAATATTAATTTTTATCTATGTTTCGATCTTTGATGTGAGTGCATTGAAATAGTATTTCAAGTGTTTAATACTAAATATTAAGAATGATCACTCGTATTTATGCATTTGATTATGTTGAATATATTAACTAATAGTTTGAAGTAATTTTATAGGTAAAATAAGGCGGTAAAATAAGGCTCCATTTCTAAGATACTCACAGTTGGTCAAGCACTGCATATAAAACATAAAATATACATTTATATTTACTAAAACATCATAGTGGAAATACTTAAAATCATCTATTATATTAATGACAACTTTTGAAAAACAATACAACGTAATTAACTGATTACAAAATTTTATCGTTTACATTATATCACAAAAACGGCATAAAGTAAACAAAAGGATGACATCCAAAAATGCCAAGTAGTTGCCCCGTGCCATCCTCAACAACATTCACCTGCCAACTGAAAACACATAAAAGTCAGCGTTGCTGAGTGAATTCTAGTTTTATAAAATAAAATATTTTACTTTTGTTAAAAACATTTCTTTACTTCATACGTGATCATACATCATATGTACAAATAGATAATAATTATTATTATCTTTCATCATTGTTCATTAACATTCCTTCATCATCATTAACATTTGTTCATTCATTGTCTTCCTTACTTATCTTTCGTACATTCATCATTATCTTCCTTACTTACATTCCAGACCAATGCAATTTGCAATTCCCCGAACATTGTGCACAAAGCTAGTTACTAGGCCTCAGGTCTATCATAGACCCCGAAAATTATGCACGAACCTGACTCCAGTACCTAGGGCAGGTGAAAAGGGTCCCATACATATGATCATTCATAAAGATTGGACCCTAGTGTGCATCCGCACACTATTAAGCTAACACCCTTCATTGAGTGTGAACCTTCATACATTGCTTGCAAGACTTTTCATTCCTTCTTTTATCCATTAATGCATGCATTCTTTTATTTTTTACGTTCCTCTTTTCATTCATCATTACTTTCCGCTTTCAATACATAATACTTTACATACATTGATATTAATCATACCACGGAAATAATCATACATAACAAGGAACATAAACATAAACATAAACATAAACATAAACATACATGGCATCATCATAAACATCACATAACACATCATCCATAATCATAAAGTCATCTTACATCATCCCCAAGAACATCCCAAGTCAAAGCCTAACACTTTACTTTTTCCCAAAATTTCAGAAAATAATCTAAGGCTTTAGGCGCATGAGCACTATGCAGGCACATAGAAACACTTAGGTGCATGGGAAACTTTCAAATGCATGGGCACTACTTGGGTGCATGACCCAACACTTAGGCTTTTGGGAAACTTTCTAGGCGTTCGAGCATTATGCAAACGCATGTGCCTGACTTAGGCGCATGAACATCTGGGTGCATGGGACTTAACAAATTCAGGCAATTTCCTAGGTGCTTGGGAGCTGTTTGGGCGCATGGGTTTCAGACGTCTGGGGAACATATATGGCAAATTCAACTGTTGGGCGCATGGGCCACAATTTAGGCGCATGGGTAACCATCATACACTAAACAACATAATTCAGTCCCCCAATCCAACCTCTATCATGTTTCAAGCCTAACACTAGCATTCTAAGCCATGGAAACACATACATAACATGATCATAACAATACAATCACCCAAAATCAAACCCCACCCGTATACACATACACACATATATACGGGTGTGAACACCCATTTTATAAAAACGTACCTACATGCATTTTCAGCCCCAAAGTCATATAAACACATGTAAAAAGAGGGGTTCTAGAACTCACCTTAGCAACCTTCGAGTCTGACTTCCTTCAAACCCGTTTGCAAATGAGTCCAACCACTTAAAACCCACCAAAACACACATAACCTAACACACAAACACATATAAGCACATAATCGTGGCTAGAACTAGCCAAGAACAACTTAAAACATCGAATTCTTACCTTGAATCTGAATTCTTCTTCTTCTTCCAAAACCGAAGCTCTTCACTTTCTCTCTAAAGAAACCCGGTTGCAAGGTGATGTGAAGGCATCATGGGCGGCCATCATCTTTTGTACCAAAATATAATATAATATTTTTTCACATTTACATTTTTAACCCTCAGCTTGGTTTAATTGCATTTTCTTCTTTTTCTCCACTTTTATTCTTCATTTTGCATCTTTTAAAATATCCTGGTGTTACACTTACATGTTGAAACAAGCCATTAGAGGGGTCAAGAAACAAAGATTCAAAGTGCAGCAGAAAAACTCTCACCATAGCCTACTGTAGCCATAGTTGGTTATGCCAGCTCCAACTTTAAAACAACAGAAAGCATCCCAGCGTAGGCTACGCTGGCTGGCGCAACCTACGCCAGGGCCTCCGTGGAACACCTATAAAACCGCGTTTTTGTTAAGTTCACCCACCACTTTCCCCCCATTCGACCTAAGATGATTTTGGATGAATTTTGGGAGTTCCTAGACCTTTGATTTATCATTCTACCTCGTTCTAACACCATACAATCATTCAGTATGCAAAATCAACAGTGAGCGGCTAATCTTCTTGTGATCTATTTCGGGTAATAGGTTTTGTGTGATTAGGTTTTCGTTTATGTTTGACTTGTGTTAGGATTAAACTTTAAAACCCATTAAATTCTTTTATAAGTTTAACTCATGTTTTGATTATTTAAACAACTATTTTGGTTAATCATTATTTAAATATTACATGATGTTGCACGAATCGTATGGTTATAAAGTTTTGGTTGATAATTGAATTGGTATTGTGTATTTAGACCCATTAAGTCTTGATTATCGATATCACTTAATCATTACATTCATAGAATCCTCATTAAAGATTTTCCACCAAGTTGGACTAAACGATTACCAAAAACCAAACATTAATCCTAGAGTGGGTTATTTTTTCTTATAATTGTCTTCTTAATCAAGTTTACTCATTTGAAATATGTTTTCTTAGTTAATTTATTAACCATTTCAAAATCCAATTTCCCAACCAATATGCAATAGTTTAAGTAATTTGATAATTTTGTTAATCGTTTATTATAAATTAATTTACAACACACCGACCACTAATTCTACGAGGATCAACAACCCTACTCACCCTAACTAGTTTAAGGTGAATAAGAACACACATTTTACATCTTATTTGATTGGTACTTCGACATAGATCAATCTTTGAACCAAGCCACCGCAACTGCATAAGTTTTCTTAATGCGCTTAATCACGTTAATGTTTTCACTTCAACACCTGTAACGAAGTTTGTAAAGGCGTCACATCAAGCTGGCTACACGTGTTGTCGTGGTGATAAAAAACAAGCTAATTTGAAATACTTAATATAAAAATACAAAACTAACTATGGTTGACACCAAACAAATAACACCCGATTGTTGGTTTCATTTCTAATTTATTAAATAGAAAATCTAAGAGAGTAACTTAGAGATAGAAACTAAATATCCATCTTTGAGTGCTGAAGTCAAATCATTGTTATTTATAAGATAACATTATAACTTTGATCTCTAATATTATATATATATATATATGTGTATGTGTATGTGTATGTGTATGTGTATGTGTATGTGTATGTGTATGTGTATGTGTATGTGTATGTGTATGTGTATGTGTATGTGTATGTGTATGTGTATGTGTATGTGTATGTGTATGTGTATGTGTATGTGTATGTGTATGTGTATGTGTATGTGTATGTGTATGTGTATGTGT
>BJCM01065773.1:0-28888 GCA_018326385.1 Flaveria bidentis | reverse complement strand
CTTGTATGTTGTGGTTAGTTGATCTTTGTAGCTACCATGTAATGTCGATTATATGTACAATCATTAACTATTGATAGTCTGGCGACGTCATAGATCTATGGGCCTAACAAGCCTGCTTGGTTAATCCAAGTACATTTAGCTAATCGTATATACTTGTAAACGTTTGAGACTTGTAAAACTGTCAAGGTTTGATTGTGCAATCTGTCTTACATCCCTAGTTACTTTGTTCACTAATTTCATAACATGAATTGCCATCTTTTATATACTTATGTAATGAAAACTATGAAAATCTCACCAATTATATGTTAACCTTTTATTTTTAACATGTTTCAGGTAACGTGCAAATTTGATTGACATCTTGAAGTGCTTTCACATCTAGGAATGGACCTAGTTAAATAAATAAAATAAATTGGCTTATTACATCTTATGTTATATATTTTCTTTATTTGAAACTTATGATTGTAATGTTACCGTTGAAACTTATGATTAATATATTTGGATTTACTATGAACGATCTTAACTCTCACATCTCGATGTTTTCGCCGTCAAGGTTGGGGTGTGACATCTAATGTGTTTCCTAAGTACACATGAAGAACAAAAACCAAAAGAAGATGTATTAAAATTAGAAAGACAATGTTTTAAAGAAACTAAAGTAGATGAGCCCGGGTGACCGAGTCTTTGGTGCCATAAGTCTTGAGTGATGAAAGCAAGATTGGAGGGATGAGTGATCTTGGATGTGGAGTTGAGCGTGAGTGGATAGAGGCCGTTGGTGCTATTACATTGGAGGATGGGCATTTGCATCTGAAGGTCCTTCACAAGAAAACCATAGGGATTAAATTCAATTGAAATATGATTATCAATGGTTAGTTTATGAACAAAAAGAAGATTTTTGATGATATTAGGTACGCGAAGAATGTTGGTGAGTTTTAAAGGAGGATGAGGAGGGCATAGGTTTTGATGCCCGGTGGTGCCCCGTATAGGTAACAGTGAACCATTACCCACAACTATGTTCTGGTTACCCTTATTGATATAAGACGGGGAATTACCTGGGGAGTTGGTCATGTGTGCGGTAGCATTAGTGTCCAAGTACCAATTGTGATCCGGTGGATTGAGAGACATCGTATGGAGGGCCTCTTCGAGTTCAGTCGGTGTGTATCCAGCTTCAGAGGCGGCATAGGCTGCTGATGTGGGTCTTGGGCCGAGTAGTCCAGGGGCAGTGGAGCAGACTGGGCTGTTGTATGTTGGTCTGGGCCCAACCGTAGGGTATGGGCATGAAGGGTAGTTGGGCCAGTTGTTAAAGCATATTGCAGGGGACCAAGGTGGGTATTTGGGTTAGGCCATTACGAGAGTTTGAAACTGGTAATGAGTATGTTTTGAAATTTTTTAATCTCACATCCGCTCTCACATCTTAATACCCTTTTAGAATGTTTGGAGGTTAGTCGATTGAAAGGCCACAAACAAGAAGGCTTTTATCCCTTTGATTTGGTTTTCAAGTTTTTCTAGAGAAAGATTTATTGAAATGGTTAGATGATAGCAATCTGTTGGTAAAGATTCCAAATTGGAAATTGGAGGTTCAAACCACGTTGCTACCACCACTAGTTTACCCCCATTAATTTGGTAGTTTATTTCATATGTTTTAAAGGTTGTTTTTCTAGCTTCACAGGTAGTACTTAGTTAATTTATTTTCCCTCTAAATAGAACGTGGGTAGGATCTGTTTCATCATCTATATGTATTAAATTCAGTGAATAGAAATGGAGGTGGTGAGTTTATGATTATTTTTTTTTTGTGTTAGATTTATCTTTTGTGTGAGAGTTAGATTGATATTTGTCTATTCTAGTTCTAACATTGCTAAGTTGGATGGTATTCTTTGACACGATTGTTTAACCGGAGTGGTGTATCTGTATCTTCGGTTGACATCACAGCCCTATCATTTGTTTTGGTGGTGAATCTGTATCCGAAACGAGCCTTAGATCTATCCGTTTATTTGATCGTTGTATTGAATCGGTGTATTCAGGCCTGCTCCTATCATTAGATCCGGATTGTATTAAGGAAAACGGGACTCGTGCTCAAGGTGTAAACAAGCTTGCTGAGTTTAAACAAGTTTTAAGCAAGCTTGCGGGTTTAAACAAGTTTTTTATTTATATATGTTATGTTTAATAGTTATTGCTAATGATTTTTTTAATTAAATAATATATATTATATACATATATCATTTATAATTATATGTGTGTGAATTATGATGAACAAGAGAACATGAAAGAGTTGAGAGCCTTAAGCTAAGGATACCGGAATGAAAAAATTTAAGTTGCCATGAAATTGGAAATATTATTATTACTATGAAAATGTTTGATAATTTTACAACTGATAGCGAGTTTATACATATAGGTTAGAAACTATAAAGAGAACCCTTTTAATAATACACTCTTTGCAAAAAAAAGATACGTCTAAAAATTAAATGAACAAATTCTACAAGAAGATGCTTGTCGATCTAAAGATGTATTTTTTCAAAAAAAAAGAAACGGTTATAAATGAAAGTGATAATAACTGTTGGAAGATGTTGTCTGAAAGCTACATTCATTATTGTTGTGTAGTCTTGAATTATTGTTTTTCTTTCATTATTACTTACTGCTATTCTAAGTATCTTTGTGTAATTGTGTGTATCATCCATAAATTGTGGGAATCTTGGTTTTGTATTGACGTATTCATGTCTTTTTGATTAAAAATATGTTTAAAAGTAATTAAATTGTATTGTGTTTTAAATTGGGAAAATGATAAGAAAATCAAAGTAAAAAGTTATAGCTAAAGAGTAGAATCATTTAAACCATTGACGTCTTCCAAACAAAATCTAGTTCACTAAAACGACTAGAGTTTTTTAACTTTAAATATTCTAAACAATAAATAGTTGTTTTTTAAACTTTGAATATTCTAAACAATAAATCATAAAATACCAATATATTTAGTTATGCTTTCACTTGTAGATTTAAAGAAAGCTATAATCATAGTTTACATACACTAACATACATCTTAACCGATTAACCTATTTGATAGTAATCTAAGATTGAATTTACAAAAAGAACCAATTACTAATAAAAAGTAATTAGAAAAATTATTGAAACTAATAAACATAAAAACAGAGGAAATTAAAAAATTCAATGAAAATACAGAATATATTAAAAACCTAAATAATGAAATTAAATAAAAAACTATAATAACTTAAGTAAAATATTAAAACCAAATAAGAAATTCAACAAGGCTATCTAATAGAAACCTTCGAACAAGATTATATTAAAATCTTGTTAAACCAAACATAAAATCAAGTTATAAACCTAGATAAACTCCTAACTATCGTCAAAAACAAAACATAGTAGAAGGATAACATGCTAGAACCCTCTAAAAAGACCTCGAGTTTAAAAAAGAGAAATATTCAAATAAAAAAGCTTTTAAAACTAAAAAGTGTAAGAAATGACATCAACCATCAATTTTCTTAATCAATTATCGGATATCAAATTGTAGAAAATAGAATAAACTACAAATTGTATTCATTATTGATGTATATAATTACATGTTATGTCATTTACTTTTAATAATTACATGGCATGTCTTTTTTTCTATGTGTACGCATATTGTCATTTAAACTAACTTTCATTTAAATTCATAGTTAAGTCAGTCATGTGTCATTTACATAAGGGACATTTATATATATTGCATGCCTACAATGAGTCAAAGGCATTTTTACGTCGCTTATTCCTATCTTCTTCATGTTAGGGTGTGCAAAGTTGAATATCTGAAATTTTCAGATAATAGAAATCACTATCCGTATCCCGTATCTAAAGTTTCCGATATCTAAAAGTATCGGATACGGATGGCGATTCAAATATCTAAACTTTTTCTTTTTCTCAAACTGGATCCCTCAATCCCTCTTAAGAGAATAATCTTCTCCTTTGAGAATAATAAAAATATTAGATATATGTTATTATAAAAATAATATAAAAACAAAACACATTAATAAAAGTCCCAATATACACGAACAAGTCCCAATATATAAGATTACCTAATTGGTTAACTAACTTGGTTCTATTATTAATGATTTACCAATCATTTATTTACCTACCTATTCAAATTTTATATGAATTAACCCACACTACTAATCAACATTTTGCTTATATTGTTTTATTTATGTAATTTACAAACATATTTAGATACAAAAGCTTCATATCATTCTTTCTCTCCATTTATTCTTGTTTTCTAGACTTCTACAATGCTCTAGTCCATGTCCGGCATCCCCAAACCCATCTAATACTTGTGGAAGGTTAAAGATATTACAACGTTAATACTTTAGAGGGTCCCCAAACCCATCTAATACTTGTGGAAGGTTAAAGATATTACAACATTAATACTTTAGGGGGTCCAATGTTTGAATTTCTTGGGGATCAATTGAGATTTCATCACATATAAAAATTATAAACAAAAATTTTTCATGAGATGTAGGTGACCTTATAGGACCTTATAGATCCGCCCCTAGGCCACCCTAGGTGTTTTAATTTTATTACAAGGCTACTGTTAAAAATTATAAAAAACTAACCGAAATAATAAACATACGAATATCACAAACGATATAAACAAATCACACAGGCCATCAACGTAATAGATTTTAAAAATATTATCAATTCAAGTGTGGCAATAATTAAAAAAAAAAAAAAAAAGTCGTTCCCATGTGTCCCACACACCTCTCTCTATCCATAACGTTTATAAACAAACTCAAACGGTGCAATATTTATTTACGCACTTCATGCCGCACCTCCATTCTGTTTTTTCAGTTTTCATCTTCCCCCAAACCCTTACATCATCCCCCAACACCATAATTCAAACCCTATAATCTACATTCAACTCATATCAATCATCACAAACGACAATCCAATTCGTTTATCACATTCCTCTTCAAGTTGCTGACAAAACACAGGCAATTTCTCAACAATTCATATTCCGTCTTCATGATTGTGTAAAATTTGCGCATTGTTACGAGTCTAACGATCTCAATTCCTGCTTTGTTAGGGTTTCCTAGCTGTTTGATGATTTTCAGGGCTTTTGCCCTTGATTGTGATGATTGAATTAGGACATTTAGGTTTACGATATAAGAATGTGTAACTTCTGATTTATGTTCGTAATTTTGTTACATGTTTACAGTTCACATTGCAAGAGATGATAAGATGCAGAATATACCTATTTGGATTCGTATTTTAGGGATTGATGGATTGTGTGTTACAGATGATGATTTTAGAAACTATTTGCTTTCATGCTTATTAATTGTGTTTTGATTGAAAGTGTAGGGGGTTGTTTGATTTTGGAGAAAGAACATGGCTACTCTTTCCGATATTGCTGTATCTGCTGCTATTAATTGTCTCTCTGCTATACTGTTTCTTTTTGCGTTTGCTATCTTACGCCTTCAGCCAGTCAATGATAGAGTTTACTTCCCGAAATGGTATCTCAAGGGCATAAGAGACAGTCCAACTAGCTGTGGAACTTATGTGAAGAAATTTGTCAATCTAGATTTTAATATGTATCTTAAATTCTTGAATTGGATGCCTGCTGCCTTAAGAATGCCGGAGCCAGAGCTTATACAACACGCGGGGCTTGATTCCGCTGTGTACATCCGAATCTACCTTCTTGGGTGAGTTATTTTTGGGTTCCAAAGCTTAAATTGAATATTACTTTTCGCTTTTAATCTGGTGAGATGGAATAGAATGATGAAGTAACAGTTGATATTGGTAACAGATTAAACTTGGTAATAGAACATGTCATTAGGTTCAGTTTTTAAGTGTAGGAATGAAATGACCTTTCATATAATTCTCTTCTTTATACATTATTTAGTAAGAGTTATGGAACCTTTAATGCACAAAATAATACAAATTTAATATAATAAAAATTATTAAGACCTTGATTAAAATTATAATGCAAAGACAAATTTTATATGGTCTTTTGGAAAGATTTACATTATCGTAAATATAAAAAGTTACATTGTATTTGTTTTTCATTCCATTCCATGACGTAAAAGAACGCCATAGAATGAATATTAGCTAAATAGAAGACGGAATTACATTTCCTTAGGACTGGTCCATTCCATTTTGAGAGAAGAAACAACCCCATTTTTTTCTCATTCCAGTGAAATGAAGTTTGATGCCACCTTAGTTTTCTTGGTTCTATTAATGTGAAATTTTACATGCAGTTTGAAAATATTTTGCCCCATCACTGTGCTTTCCTTTGCTGTGTTGGTGCCTGTTAATTATTCTGGGGAGAACTTTGAGGAGATGAAAACAAATATGAAAGATCTAACATACAGTGATATTGACAAGCTCTCAATATCCAATATTGCCCCTGGGTCAAGCAGGTGCCAAATACGTTCGCTTTTATGTACTTTTATCCATTATTTTAGTAACCAATATCAAGGATTCAAGTGTATGTATGTTTTAATCAGGTTATATGCCCATATAGTAATGGCTTACGTCTTCACAATTTGGACATGCTACGCTCTTTACAATGAATACATGATCGTATCAAAAATGAGGCTGCATTTTATTGCTAACGAAGGACGACGTCCTGATCAATTTACAGTGAGTGTCTAATTGGCCGAGATTATGGTGGCAATTTCTGCCCTTTAACTTATGAATGGGTAGTTTTTAGGTTGTGCTTTATCTCAAACAGTCAAATAAAAAAAACAGCTAAAAGGGAACATGTCAAACCAGTTGAAAGTCAGCCAAATTCAGTTTTTAAAGCATACAACCTTTTAAATGTTTTTTATTGATAATTTTTTATTATTATTGTAATAATATTCTTTTTGTATTTATGAGGCCCTGATCATATGTAACGTGATAATGTCTAACGCAGGTTCTTGTGAGGAATGTTCCTCCAGATGCTGACAAATCAGTTAGTGAGCATGTTGAGCATTTCTTCTGCGTTAATCACCCTGATCATTACCTTACACATCAGGTATCTTGGAAGTTATATTATACATACATCCTATTTGGTGAAGCAATAGTGAGTATTTGGATGTGTGTTCTGAAAATGATAAGATGATCTAAGTTGTAATAAAATGGACCATGGAAAATAGTATTTGGACATGCTTCGGCCATTTAAAGTTGTAAACATACTTAAATAAGGAGTTAGCAAGTAAATTGACCAAAAGCAAAATAAGAACAAAAGTCATTTTGTGAGATGGGATTAAAGTTTTAAATCATGATGAAAAACCTGGTAAATAGGTAATTTTGTTTTAGCTATAAATAGTTTTGTTGCATCATGTATGAAACTGATTACCCAAAACTCATTATCGGACACCTAAAAATTGAGATAAGGAGAATCAGAATCTGTTCATTCAAACATTAATCAGATAATCAGCTCCAGACTGCAAATCCAGAAACTCTCTTAATCATTTGCTTGGTAATTAAACAAGAATAAAAGTTTGTGTAGAAATTTATATATGTAACTCGGGAGTTGTAGGTAGTGTACAATGCAAATACTCTTGCAGATATGGTGGTAGAAAAAAAGAGTTTGCAAAATTGGCTTACCTACTACACCAACAAGTTTGAGAGAAACCCTAATAAAAGGCCAACTACCAAGGTATTTGGCTAAACTTCTTCCTATTGACATATTAGTTTCTCTATTCTTTTAAATCATTTTACTTCTAGTTGGTCTATATAGACAGGTTTTTGGGGTCTTTGGGGAAAACATGTTGATGCGATCGATTTTTACACGGAACAAATCGAGACTTTAAGCAAGAAAGTAAGTATACAAAGTCAATAATTGCCTGATTTCTTAGACACCAAATCTAGAGGTGGTAATTTTGACCCATTTACATATGAATGGGTCAATACATGGTCTTTTTTTTAAATCTCCAACAGATCAAATGGGTCGAACGTCACCCAAAGTCTAATTTCAATGCGTAAAACTTCCTACATCATGTTATTCGAAAAATTTAGCTTTTACATAAATTATTTTTTATAATCATATCTGGCCTCTGGGTCACTAATTATTCTAAAGAATATAGATAATTTGAAATGAAAAGTGTTGCAGGGCAACCTAATCCAAACTGCCTTAAATATGTCAAAGTACGAAGTTTAATTTTAATGCACAAAACCTCCTAAATCATTTTATTTCAAAAAATCATGTTATTGAAATAATATAACCATTTAATCAACTTGTCCCTTATGGGTGGGATTTACCGGGTTTGGTGGTTGTTTTAATCATACAGAACATATAAATTTTTTGGGTAAAAAGTGGTTTATGGCAACATACCTGACCCTACTCGTTTCGATCTGTATAAAATGTCTAATGTGACCAAAACCTGGTTTGACCTGTTACCAAACTCTCCCGACCCTCCCAATTTGCCACCTCTAACCAAAATGCTTATACAGTACAACTTTTATAACTTTTTAATTTATTTTTACTTAACATTGGATACATTAGGAGGAAGCTGAAAGAGAAAGAGTGTTAAATGACCCAAGTGCCATTATGCCAGCAGCATTTGTTTCATTCAGATCACGGTGGGGTGCAGCTGTTTGTGCTCAAACAGACCAATCACATAATCCCACCGTTTGGCTCACACAATGGGCCCCGGAACCACGTGACGTTTATTGGGACAATTTAGCCATACCATATGTTGAACTTAAAGTGAGAAGATTGCTCATGGCTGTTGCTCTATTTGGTCTTACTTTCTGTTTTATGGTCCCTATAGCCTTTGTTCAAACTTTGGCTAATCTAGAGGGACTTCAGAAGGCTGTTCCCTTTTTGAAACCTCTAATTGAAATGTGAGTGAATTTTGGACTCTAAATCAATTATATATAGAAGTGGCAAAGTGGGTGGCTTCAAGAACATTTCGAAAAGGGTTTGGGTCAAAATGGGTAACATAAATTATAACTCGAGTTTGGGTTGGGTGGAAAGATGGACCCCTAAGTATTTTTGTTCCTTTTTCTTATTTTTTCTAAATAGTAAATGTTTTAGTTATCATTTCAACAAAGCCAACTTTTTAACAAAACCCTATCCAGTCACTAGACTTTATTTTTGTATGATAAAATCCCTAGATTTCTAAAAGTTAAGTAAAACTCCTGTTAATAAAGTCTTGTAATTTTTTCATGCAAAAAATAAGGAACTTTATGTCAATAATGAAGTGTGGGTATTTGAATGTTAAGTTTGTTAAGTTAAGGAATCTAATTATGCCAAAATAAATCCAGGGATTATAAGTTTAACAAAAGTCTATAGTTTTCTTTTCAATAATTTCCCTTTTAACTATTGACCCCCTTGACACATTCCATTTTTAACAAAGTTTCTAGAGTTTACCCGTTTGGCTCCTTAAATGTAACATATAACCTGAACAACCCATATGCTAGGTAAATGGGTTGATATAGCTACATCTAATTATATATGTTTCCTTATTCAAAGAAATCATTCTCTTTTTTTTCCTCTGTGAATCTTAAATTCTTTAAAATGGACAGGGGATCAGTCAAGTCTCTTATTCAAGGTTATCTTCCTGGGATTACACTGAAGATATTTCTCATTCTTCTACCAACAATTATAATGACTATGTCAAAAATAGAGGGGTTTACTGCATTGTCATCTTTGGAGACACATTCAGCTGGGAAATATCACTTGTTTTTGCTTGTGAATGTGTTTCTTGGAAGCATAATTACAGGAACTGCCCTTCAGCAACTTAAAGAGTTCATGAATCAGTCCCCAACTGAGTATGATGTTAATTTTTCTCATTTCTATTACAAGTTGCAATATTGACTCATTTTTCCCCTAATGGGTCAAAAACGTAAAAATACATAAAAATATTAAGAAGAAACGTATTAGATGTGTCTAAGATCCATCCAAAGTGTTGATTGATTCATAAGACCTTATAAATCATTTTTTCAGAAGGTCATTGTCATTGTTGAAATCATATGATTTTTTGTAGGCATAGTTGACACAGTAGTTCTTTAAAACAATTTAAATCTTTGGTTAAGAAGTGTTTATGGGTCAACCCAACCACACTAGATTTAAAGTGGACCAGAGTGTATACAAAATGCATAAAACCTCCATGTATCGTTTTATCAAAGATTTTGATGGTAATTATATAGTTTATCTAGTGAGCAACGCCATTCAGTAAATTATATACATATAACAAGAGCAAAAGTCATACAATAGCAATATACTTTCACCTTTAGTCCATTTTGGTAATCATACTTTTTTTAGTCCATGTTGGTAGCTATAGTTTATTAATCCATATTGGTAATTAATGTATTAAAAAGTATTATGTTTTTAATTATAACACTAAATATTGTAAAAAAGTTAATTACCAAATAGGGACAAAAACTTAATTAAAATGGGTCATTCTAAAACTTATAATTACCAAAATAGAATTTAAAAAATAAAGAATATAATAATTAAAACGAACCAAGGACAAAAGTATATTGCTAGTTTATATCATTTGCTCTTCCAACAATCAAATTAAAAATGACAAGAAAGTGTTTACAAGTCAACCAGCGACCCGACTTTGGCTATTTTACCATGTCTAATTTTATAATCAATCAACTATTCACAGTTTATTATTCTTTTTACTTTGTTAAATACAGGATTCCAAAAACGGTTGGTGTGTCGATCCCGATGAAAGCAACATTTTTCATAACATACGTAATGGTAGATGGTTGGTCAGGTGTTGCTGCAGAGATCCTTAGATTGGTTCCTTTGATTATTTTTCACTTGAAAAACGCATTTCTTGTAAAGACAGAAAAGGACAGAGAAGAGGCAATGGATGCTGGTTCCTTGACTTGGGCAGTATCTGAGCCCAGGATACAATTGTACTTCCTGCTTGGATTAGTGTACTCTACTGTCACCCCTATACTACTACCGTTCATAGTTGTCTTTTTTGCCTTTGCCTATTTGGTTTTTCGCCATCAGGTAAACCATTCTACTACTGCTTTTATCTCCTCAAAACCTAGAATATAAATGAGCATATGCCAATTGACCAAAAAAAGATCTAGAGGTGTTAAAATGGGCGGGTCAAGTCTCGTTACACCTACCCACTGAGATTAAAATGGTCAAAAGTTATGGGCATATTTACAGTGATAGTGTGATGTCATCATTTTGCGGGTTACAGATTAATTTGATTTGTTGGAAAGGTAGTTAGTGTTAACCAAACTTTTGAAACTTTGAATTTTTTATAGCTTTTCTCGTTCTAAACATATTGGCTCACCTTAATCAATGTTTGTCTTGTTAACCGTGAGAACCTATTAGGAGAAAACTCGCATGACCCCCACCAATAGTTTGCTAACTAATGGGATCGGCTAAAATGCATCCTACGCTAGGCAGGTGACCTTCAACGGGGTTAAAGGCTGAAATCCAGTTAGACCTTTGCTAGAGAACTCAACGCTTACTACTATGCCACCACACCACCTCCTTGAAGGTTACCTTGGGCCAATCTAGGTAGTCGAAAGCACTAGGTGCACTCAAGGCACAAAGGGTGAGGCTTGAGTCTAGGTGCAAGGCTCTTAAAAAGCAAGTGCTTTTTTAAGCAATGTGCACAATATGACAATATAAACATGACATTTTAGGTGTTTTAGATATGTTTTAGGCTAGTGTAGACTAGGGCATTCTTAGATGTTTCACACCAGTTTGGGGCGGGATGTGTGTTGTAAGCCTTGGTGGACTCAAGGTGGTTTTGCTGTGTTGGGCTGCACCTAGGCGCGTGCTTTACTCGCCTTCGACTACTATGGGACCAATGTTGGGTATCCTTTTATGGAATGAGCCCTTACAAAAACTGTTACAAAAAATATTCCATCTCTTATATGTTTTGATACAAATCTGTTGATCTTTGACCTGTTTGACTTTTAATTAAATCCATTGTTTTAACCCGTCCATTAAAGGGAAAACATAGCCATTATCAACCCACCCATTTACAGGTAAACGGATCAAAATTGACAGCATTTTCTATTTTTGTTTGTGGATGTTAGATTATCAATGTGTACGATCAGAAGTACGAGAGTGGTGCAACATTTTGGCCTGATGTTCACCGCCAAATAATCATTGGATTAATGATTTCACAATTTCTATTTTTAGGATTACTAAACACAAAAAAAGCAAACAATGCAACATATCTCCTGATTCCTCTTCCCATCTTAACTTTCTGGTTCTTTAGATTTTGCAAGGGCCGGTTTGAATCTCAATTCAAACGATTCCCATTAGAGGTTAGACACAACCAAATGTTCCTTTTCCATCTACATGAAAAGACAAAACAACCCATTCGTTTATACAATGATTACATGCTTCTGTTTTGATTACAGGATGCAATGAAAAAAGATACACTAGAACGTGCAACAGAACCAAACCTTAACTTAAAACTATATCTCCAAGATGCATACGTGCACCCGGTTTTCAAAGGTTCAGTGGAGTTCGAAAGACCACGAATTGTTGATGAAGAAGAAAACAGTCCACTTGTTGCAACAAAAAGGAGCATACATAGAGAGGGTAAACAAGGAATTCAAGAAGACGGTTCTGAGGACATAATGGGTATTTCAGCAGTTTGAATTGGCCCAGTTTTTAGTCTATGATTCTTGATCTAAATGGGTTTTAAATTTATTTCAGAGATGCACGAGGGACGAACTATAGCAGGCCCGAGTTCCCGAAAGTGGTAATGTACTAGTTGAAGAATGTATGTAACTCGGAACTGAGTCGAGAGCGAGTCAAGATACAGCATTTTTGTGTACAGAGAAACCAGTTGCTCAGCTGATCATGGCACCTAACACCCATTCTTTTGCATCTGTTTAGTAAATTATTATGGTATTTTTGTTTCCAAATTAGAGACTGATATATGTTGAACTATGGGATTTAGCCCAAAGGTAGGGAGGCATAATCGGTCCAGGGCTCAGCCCAAAAGTCCGAGTCCCGGGCTTGGTTGAGTTAATGTCTTATGGACATGGTCTCAGCCCAAAAACCAATTTTATCGGTTAGGCCCGGACCAAGTTAAAGGCGGTTCAAATCTTTGTGTCATATCCTAGATGGTCATTAAATTGTTCTCGGTCTAATGTAATGTATAATGTAATGTAGTGTCTGATTTAAAAAAGAGATTGTTTTCACGAAAGTGGCTCCATAACTTGTTTGAATGATTCTATTAGAATAACCTCTATATGACAGGTTTGTGTTTTTCTCTCACCACTTTTGATGATCTTTATACATTTTATGTGTATTAAGTATTCATGATCTAGTTGTCTAGTGGTATGATGTTTAACCTCTACAAATACAAATATGAAGTAGATTTAAATCCTTGTTGTGAAGACTATGTGGCATTTTAGAATAAAAAATTGTTCAAAATAATTCAGGTGCATTATGTAGATGTTTTGGCCCTCAATATATTAATTGTTCTCAAAATATATACTATAATTAAATTATATATGATGTTATCACGGTTTTTAAAAACCATTTCGACCCGTGGATTGGTAAAGCTATTGGTTTGTGTGGTTGTGATCGCAAGATAAGAAGTTGTGTTTGTTCTTAGTAAAACTTATTTGATCTACTATTTTTTTCAAAAACAAAATGAAAAAAATCTCATTCAGTGTCTTAAACTTTTTAATAAAAGTTTAAACCATCAAAGTTTAAATCTACGTTTTTTTTCAAACAAAGGTTAAACGATTTTGTAACTTTTATTTAATTGAACATTAATCGGCCCAGGGCTACAGGATTAGTAATAGCGTATGTATCAATTCTGAAGTTATGTTCAATGGATAAAACATATACGTGAGTGTACAATTTTAAAAAAATTAACATCAATTTTTTACTCTCATATACCACCTAATGTAATCTCCAATCAATTGTTGTGGATTTAAATCTTGTAAAGTAAGTGATTTGAGGGCGCTGGGTGGCCATGATTGCTTGCGCTTTGGCTGTTTTGGTCGTGGCTTGGGGTATAACGGTTCGGACAGATCGACAAGCACCTCACACTCCCGTGCGCTTTTGAATCAATTTTGGGATGATCTTTGATCAGCCAATGCAGCGGGAATGGGATATAGAATGAAGGTCAATGGAAGTGACACGTGTAACCAAATGAGACAAGCATGGTTCCGTAGTCAAAGCAATTTCGTGTACCATAGGATGGCAGCCCTTTCGAGGGTTCCTTAGGGACCGATTCACTCTACGTAGATTGACTGAACACAGAAAACCCTCCACTGGCAGGCGATTCTGTTATTTCACAGGATTTTTCGTTACTCATGTCGGTATTCTCACTTTTGATATCTCCAGGTCATGTCACCATAAACCTTCCACGATTAACAACACGTTCACCTACTAACACTTGAAAAAGTTGTTTTTAAGGTCTCGTCGCTTCGATGAATCACTGGAGCCCCGATACATTTTCGATGCCATGGAGCTAGACCATTGAGCTCACCTAGGCTATCTTTGTGCTAGTACAAGACGATAGTGACATTTTTGCATGAGCCAAGTCTCTAGCAATATGTTTGCATAAAACAAAGGCTAACCATACTGGTATCCTTCATAACATATGCATGCAACATTGAAATTAGGCTCATTACACATCACACATTGACATTAAATAATTTTATTATCAATGACATGCTATTACACGAGGGAACATTCGTTCACTTGGGTTGCTTGGGCCAATGTATCAACTTTGAACATCTTTTCCATCTTTAACTATAAATTTTTAGATCAAACTTTCATAATTTTTGGGTTTCCACGTAGACTTTGACATGTATGCATAAATAAACGTTATGAATGTAAAACCTAATCATAACATGAATCAAGGTTCAACTTTTAACATAAAACCTAATAGATCTATGAACATAAATACATATGCATATCATTCCCTAAAATATTAAAAGGTGATGATATAGAACTCACATTGAGAGAAACTATAAATAAACCCTAAAAATGTCTTTTTTTTCAAGATGCGATCTATAAAATCATAAATATGAAAAGTTTATCAGTTTAAACTTTCTCAAATGACAACTAGACGTGATTCCATGCTTGGATGTAAACTTTGAACGTGAATCAAGGTATAAAATTATAGTTTTAGCAACTTTTTCTTTCTAATTTTTTTCGATTTCTAAAACCTAAAGCTCTCTCTCACTTTCTTTTTTCTTTTTAGAAAATGTGAATAGCAAGAAAGGGAAGAGTGGCGGCTATCATCATCAAATTGAAAGAATATTAGGATCTCAACAAATGAAACCCTCTTAATCTCACTACTTTAATACTTTACTATATTTAACTCGTATTTTAAAAGTTGATTTAGTATTCTAAAAATTAGGGTGTTATATTAAATGGTTTCACTGAGATGACATGCTAACTGATCAAAAGGTTGGTGATAAGTGGCTAACGTGGTATGAACGTGTAGAGTTCTGCTAACATTGTATGAAAATGTAGAGTCTGCTAGATTGCTAGATTGACAAGAGAAGTTAAAATCAGAAAAGCCAAAGTCCCCTAGTTGGGTAGCGGATTACCTAGAACCATTGCACATTCATTTCACTCTTAGAAACCAATAATAATAGAATATCTTATATATTCAAAAAAATGATTTTAAAAGTAGAATAGGTCTACAACAAAAAACATGTGATTCTTTCATCGATACACTTAGGGTGTGTTTGATTTCGGCTGACTTGGCTGACCCGACTGACTGGCTGACTCGGTCAGCGGGTCAGCCCGTTCGATATGCATTTTATTTCAGCTGATCGGGTCCAAAATAGCCGACCCAAACCTGAAAATTAAAAAGGCCGACCCATCCACCTACCTGCAAGTCTTCAACAACAAACAAAGCTGATCCACCCCACCCCCTGCGCGACCACCGATGGCCACCCCTCGGCAGCCGGCGCGACCACCCATGGCAACCCCCCTGCGCGACCACCCACGGCGGACCCCTGTGATCAGATTCTTTCAACTGAATATGAGCGTAAATTAATATTGCTTATCTTGAAATCAGTTTTGATATTAGTTCTTGATCTAGGCGTGACAAAAAGAAAAAAGGTAGAGTTAATTGACTATTTTTATTGATTACACAACACTAGTTAAATTCAAACTCGTTAGAACAAACATGACAATATGGTTATTTTTATCATTCAGTAGAGTCAATCAGATACTAAATCAAACAACCAAGTTTTAATCAGATTCAGACTCAGTCAAAACTTCTAACTGGATCAGCTTCTGACTCAATCAGATTTTACTCAGTCAGATCCCTTAATCAATTTATGCTTGTACGATCCTACTCATACAATTTTTGTAAACAACAATTAGCAATTTCACTAAACTCTTATATTATACTGTTATAGCCATTATATAGTGTATAATTATACTTTTTTTAAAAAGCAGTGTATAATTATTAGTAGGAGTGACTTTATGTTTCAGTATTTAGTATAATTAGTTTCAAATGTGACAAGAATTCTTACTAGATCACGTGGTAAGCCGGTGGTTTTTTTTTCTTTTCTAAAATAGGGTTGTGGGTTCGAAACCCCAATCCTACAAACTATGGTTTTTTTTCTTTATTTTCTTAACCCATTTTTGATTTACCAAATTGTCCCTCTTTTTGTCTGTCTTCCTACTTCTACCGTAACAGTGGACTTGACATTTTCATTCAATAATTTAACGTGGTTAACGTGTCGCCTATCGTATGTTTTGTTTAGAAATGGGCCGAGTTAAATATAAAACGTTTTTTGTGCTTATTTTTATGTATGTTTTGATTTAGTCTACGTTTCAACGTAAATTATATTGAAAATATATCAAGTCAAATATAATACATTATCATTTGACGGTATAAATTCAAGTCACTTTACGTTTCAACGTAAATTTAGTTCGGATTTGAGTCGGGGTGATTGTAATTTATAATTTATTACGCTTCATTCGTCGCCATAACATGTGTTTTTTGTGTATGTCTTGAGTCCGTCTACGTTTTGATACAAAACTTTTGAAAATGAGTCAAACTCAAATATAATACGTTTTTATCTAACGGTATATATTAGAGTTATTCTACGTTTTGACATAAATATAGTTAGGAAACGAGTCGAATCAATTGTAGTCTATATATTATCACGTCACAAACAATACCGCTGCGACACGTGACGGATAAAATAACTAATTATACTTATTAGTTATACTTATTATTAAAAAAAGTTCAAATTTGTTTTTAAAAGAAAGAAAAATCCTTAGAAAGCTCACATCCTTGAAAACAGAATAAATATAACTTCGAATTTCGCATATTCTCACAACTAAATCTCAAATTTACTCGCGTTTCACTCCAATTCACATATTCTTCATCATCTTCACGGAGATTCTGTTCGATCTCAGATCTTCCACATCTCGAATGCTGTGAGTTTTCGAGTATTTTGCACTTTAATTCATCATGTCATTGTATTTCATAGCATCTGTTCTAATTAGACCTAAATCTCTTCAATTCGTCATCTGAATATTAATATACGACGTCATTAGGTTTAGAAGTTAGAACTAATCGGCATTTCGGATATAGATTGTTCTTAGGTTTTCTAAACTGATATTCATCGGTTATTGTGGTTTAGATATGATTTTTGTTGTTGATTATGCAATTGCGTTGATGGTGAAGCTTTATCCCGAAGAAGTTGATTTAACTCGATTGTGTGAGTTCCTTTTGATATGTTATTGGAGTAATAATTTCACGGAATTGTTTGATAATATTGGCATTAGATTCGATAATCCCTTTGTTATTAAGATAATCTAATTTATAGTCATTGTTAATTGTTACTGAGCACATGTTCATTTATGAGATCACATTCTCTCTGCTTAAATGTTCTTTTAAACCAAGGATTAATTGCACCAAAATATGATATACGTTGATCTTTTGTTTCATCTTATACAACTTACTTTACTTTCTACCATTGAATGTAACATACTTAGATTTTCAATTTTTCGTGCAAAAAACTGCACCCATTTACAAAATACTTTCACCTGTTATACCCTTTATTTAACAGTGTAACGAAAATGTAAGTGTCTTACGCACAATAGTGTAAGGTAAAGTAGTACACAACAGGAAAAAAAAAGAAAAAAAAAAGAAGGTGATTGTATGTTACATTTAGGTGCAATTAACCTTTTTTCCAAAACAAGATTGACAATTTGACAACCCTTAATCTGTGCAAATTTAGCTATGTAGACTCTAATTTTTTAATGGAGGGAGTATTTTAGATTAATCATTGACCTCATTGAATATGGATGTTATTATTGTTACATATCACCAGTAGACTGGATAACACACTCAGCATTTGTAATCAGTATTTGAAGGGTTATATCATTTATCTAAAGTTTTGTGTAGGGTGCTGATTCATCATGCTTTAAGCAGAGAAAGATTAAGAACTGAGTAGGGATAATTTTGGTTTCTGCAAGTTATATGTCTGCATGTTGTTTGTACATCATTCAAGCATATCATGGCAATCCTTTCATTATCCTCTGCTACTCAGCCTACTTGCATAATCTGCAGAACCATCAAAATCTCCAAATTAATAGTTTCTGATAGTTACAAATATGGTAGACAAGCGACACAAAGTCCACAAATAATGGATTTCAGGCAGAATCTTGTTTTCAGAAACACAGCAAAGAATGTTATAAATGGGGTATACCACAATCCTAGGTTTGGGGTTTTTGCTGCCTCAACTCTTCCTGTTATTCAAACCAGTGAAAAGTTATCCACTTATTTATTTAGGACTGAGAAGGGTGGAAATGTGAAGGTTGTTATTACCAGGTCAAAAGATGGAAAATATGGAGTAAATGTAGAAGTTTCTTCTTTGCAACTTAATGACAATAATAATGAAGTAGTTATGAGTTGGGGCATATTCAGATCTGATTCGTCATCACTAATCCCTTTACACTTGAGTGATTCTGGAATCTTTGAGACCCCTTTCGTGAGTAATTCTTTAAAGAAGTATTCAGTTGAATTGGAGTTTGATGCAAGTTTAGCTCCATTTTATGTTTCATTTGTGTTAAAATATCCTCTGAATGGTGAAAAGATTGAAATCAAAAGCCATAGAAAGACAAATTTCTGTTTCCCAGTGGGTATAAAATCTGGGCATCCTGCTCCACTTGGCCTTTCTTATTCAGCTGATGGATCTTTAAATTTTGCTCTTTTTTCAAGAAACGCCAAAAGTGTGATCTTGTGCTTATTTGATGACAGTTCTAGTGAAGAACCTGTTTTAGAGATTGATTTAGATCCTTATGTTAATCGATCAGGTGATGTATGGCATGCTTCAATGGATAATGTAATGAACTTTGTGTCATACGGCTATCGTTGCAAAAATGATGGTCAAGAAAAGTCTTCCATTGTACTAGATCCGTATTCTAAGGTCATAGGAGAGAATTACCTTGGGAAAATTTGCAGAGAACCTACTTTTGATTGGAGTGATGATGTCAGACCTAATTTATCGATGGAGAAACTAATGGTTTATCGGTTAAACGTGATGGATTTCACGAGAGACATATCATGTAATTTACCAGATGAAATCAGAGGGACCTTTTCTGCCATTACTGAAAAGTTGCATCATTTCAAGGAATTGGGTGTTAATGCAATCTTATTAGAACCAGTAGTTCCATATGATAAGCAAAAAGGACCATACTACCCTTCACATTTCTTTTCACCACAGAACTCATATGGACCTCATGGTGACTCTATATCAACCATTAGCTCTATGAAAGAAATGGTAAAGAGATTACACGCGAATGGGATAGAGGTCTTTCTAGAAGTTGTTGTCACTCATACTTGTGATAATGCATCATTGGCGAAAATAGATAAACCATCGTATTATTCTTCTGATAACACCCTCAATTGTGCCCACCCGGTTGTTCAACAATTGATCCTAGATGGTCTTAAGCATTGGGTGATCAATTATCATATTGACGGGTTTTGT
The DNA here is from genome assembly GCA_018326385.1 of Flaveria bidentis. Lineage (NCBI taxonomy): Eukaryota > Viridiplantae > Streptophyta > Magnoliopsida > Asterales > Asteraceae > Flaveria > Flaveria bidentis. The sequence continues at coordinate 8,998 of BJCM01065773.1, read as the reverse complement.
TTCATCAATTCTTCTTCTATGCTTACAGGGTTTCATGGTGAACATCTTTCTCGCCCTCCTATAATTGAAGCAATCGCGTTTGATCCTATACTCTCAAAAACCAAAATCATTGCTGACTCATTTGACCCGATTCTAAATTCCACTAAAGAAATTCAGTTTCCTCACTGGAAGAAATGGGCTGAAATGAATGCTAAATTCTGTAGTGATGTAAGACATTATCTAAGAGGCGAGAGTCTCATTAGTAATCTTGCAACCCGCTTGTGTGGCAGTGGTGATATCTTCTTAAACGGGCGTGGGCCCGCTTTTTCTTTCAATTTCGTGGCCCGGAACCACAGCCTTTCTCTCGTGGACTTGGTGAGCTTTAGTTGTGCCACAGAGTTTAGTTGGAATTGTGGCGAAGAAGGTGCTACAAAGAAGAAAACTGTTCTCGAAACCAGACTTAAACAGATCCGTAATTATCTGTTCATTTTATACATTTCTTTGGGTGTTCCTGTTCTTAATATGGGAGATGAATGTGGTCAATCGTCAGGGGGCAAGATCTCTCTTAAAGATCGAAAACCGTTTAATTGGAAATCTTTACAAACTGGCTTCGCTAATCAAATGGTTCAGTTCATTTCATTCTTGAGTTCATTAAAGATCAAACGAAGCGATCTTCTTCAAAGGAGCAAGTTTCTAAAGGTTGAGAATATCGACTGGTATGGACCAGATTTATCTCCACCAAACTGGGAAGATCCCACTGGCAAATTCTTAGCCATGAGTTTGAAGTGTGACCAAGATGGTGAAAACTTAAAGACTGGTGACATGTTTGCTGTCTTTAATAGCGGAGATGGTCCAGTAACCGCCACTCTACCGCCGCCTCGTGTGGGTATGGTGTGGGTTCGGGTGGTGGATACGGGTCTTTCGTATCCCGGATTCTTCTCAATGACGGGTGATCCTGTCCTTGAGAAGATTCGGGGATCACTTGGTTATCAAATGACTCCTCATAGTTGTGTTTTGCTTGAGGCCAGGAGAGTAGATGGTTGATGCTCATTTTTATTGGTATATTGATGTGATTATTGAGGTTTTTTTTGTCATAAAGGATATAGTTTCTTATTTATGTTAGCCAAAAGTATTGCATTTTCATAAGTGTGACATGATGATGTAATGTAATCAAAATAAGTTTTTTTTATTGTTCTTCTCTTTATTTCATCTAATTATGCAAGTTTTCTTTTCCATTTAGATTACTCAAGTATTGGAACTCTTAGAATAGAATTACTGTCACAATGGGTTTCGAATAGATGATTCATGGATATGGTCCATATGGAGTTTAGAACACCACCGAGTTATATCTCAACAAAGGGAGTACCGTTAGCCTCGTAACAATGAGAGTGGATTTCTCTCTGCCGCTCACCTCTGGTTTGATGCACGTACGGGGAGAAACTCCATCATACTGTGGTGAGGGTAACAATGATCTGTATCAGGAATAAAGCTCGTCTATGCCGATGGATCATTAATCTAGACTTTCATGTGCCAAATTCTTGTTTCTAACATAAATCATTTATCATATATCCAAAGATGTATGTAAATTTGATATATACAAATCTGACCCAAACATGTTAGAAGGTTAAAATTTTTATAATTTTGGCCTTTGGTCTTTTTAAGTATCAAAAGAGAAAGTAAATATGGGTTAGGTTATATTCATGATCTAGTCTGTTTTGTAAATGATTTGATTTAATAGAATCTAAATACATGACCTATAAAGTTGTTTCAATGTTTCATAATCTTAATGAAAAAGGTTAAGTTGTTAAGTGATGTCCATATACATCATCTCCTTTACGTTGTGTTCCCGAGATTAATAAACGAAAGAAAAGAAAAGAAAAGAAGTGAAAGGAAATTAACGAGAGAAAAGAAATGAAGAGAAAAAAATGAAAAGAAAAAAAAAGACGTTTTAAATTTTCGTGTTCTAGAGTTCGAAGGAAATGAAAAGAAATTAAAAAAAAATTGTGTTTAATTTCTTTTCTTTCCATTTCCTTCCGTTTTGGAAGGAAAGTTAGAAGGGAAAATTATTGAAAATTTCATTTCGTTTCTTTCCATTTCCTTCCTTTAAAAAACTCGGAAACACAAAGTTTTTTTGTTTCCTTCCATTTTCCTCCTTAAAAAAACTCGGGAACACAACTATTTTTCACTTTCCATTCATTTCCTTCCATTTCTCTCCTTAAATGAGACTCGAGAACAAAGCGTTAGAAACTAATTAAAAAGAGGTAGGGCTCTTTATAGTCTTATTCGGTCTATCTTCATAAATTTTTTAGGTTGAACGGCTAATTACTATTTTGAGAAAGACAAAATTAATTTAGCCTGGTTAAATGAATGTTGAATCAGCCAATTTAACTTTTTGGTTTGGTTTTAACAGTTTGAATCAACATTTTCATTGTTTTCTAAATCATCAGTTTGTATTAGAAGTTTTAAAATGATAAAAAAAAGGTTCATGATAATTGGGCATAAAAAGTAAATATTCTAAAAGTAAAACAAATAGCTGGTTCAACTCCTACGCCAGTTTCAAATTTCAGACTACGTTGAATAGGTTAAACCGTCGGATCGCGAAAAACAAACCCTTTATACTTCAAACCAATCAAATTATTTGACTTCAATTTAAATGGTTTTATTGCCTTTGATGGTTTTTGAACACCAAATTGCTTCTAGTCATAGCAGTGACAAATACGTTTTCTTAGTATTTTGACTATTTTCTAATTTCAAAAAAAGATACCCTAAAAAAAACTTAAAATCAGTTAGACACGTGACAGCAAGATGACAAAGATATCATCATAGTCAATTAACATCCATATGTAATAACCACATGACCTCTAAGTAGAGACCAGTAAATACTCATGTAATTATAAAGGAGAAACCCTAATTGAAAGACTATAAATAAAAGGAACTAGGGATTGTACATTTTTCATATCCTCAACACCATACCCACACCTACACTTCATTTTCTTCATTTAATTTCCTTCTCCATTCTTACACCAAAAGTATATCACAAGTAACAGTAATTTCCTGGTTCTTATTTTGCAAATTCAATTAAAAAGTGAAGATCAACCAAGTCAACGGTCAGCGAAATTGTTTAAATTAGAGGAGCTCATTAACATTTCAATTTCCAACCCTGTAAGATCAACCCGAATAAGACTTACATCAACAGAAACCAAAGCCCTTGAATATGTATACAGTTTTATTCAACTTAACAAAAATTCAAAAGCTGATAGCACACTAGTTATTTTGTATTTGAGAATTGAGATGCTTAAACAAAACTTGATGCATCTGCTTTTTTATTTTAAAAAATCTTAAGAGGAATGCTTAGAAAAACATTAAGTTACAAGTCAGAAATATTTAAAGAATTAGTGATAACATCTGTTAAAACCATTAAAATATTCAGTTTTTATCGGATACAACTATCTCATTACATTATACCAAATCCAGCAAAAAACAGATCAGTTTAGTGTGAGATAATTAAACATTCAGTTTTTTTTCTTTTAATTCAAGTTGGTATTTTCAGTTTTTTTTTTAGTTAAGGAGTATGTCACAAGACATGTTTTAGCCGAGTTTCACATAAGCTAAACATGTAATGTAGTTTCGATCTATTGATAATTTCAATGAAAAAAGTTAAACACTTAGGTGGCCTCCGAAAGCGTCATCTTAAGAAACTGTTTTGTGGGCAATTAAGAAAAAAATCTACAATAAACGAAACATAGGCTTTTGTAGATGCCTTTGTCAACATATATATTAACAATTACGAAAATCTTGATCAGTGACACTTAGGGATCTTAATATGAAGCCTTTTCGTCTCTTGCCAAGAAAAACACAAGTCAACGTTCCAGTCTCATGGTGGATCACGTGGTCGAGAATCCAAACACCAGCACTGATAATTTGGTGTTGAAATCTGAAAGAGTTCATCTGGAGACATGTTCTCAAGATCTTTTGATGTTCGATTGTCAAAAGTAATGTTTTGATTCATGCATGATGCTGCAGTTTTGTCGTCTTGATGATCTTGAGAACGCATACGCTTGTAAAGTCTCATTACAGATGCACGATCTTGAAAAGTGTCATATGTTCCTAACCTGATATCGTACCTGAAAATATAAAATTATTATAAAGAGGTGCAAATGGTTGCTTCAGGGTGCGCTGGCAACTATGATTTAGAGACGTCAAAATGGTTGGGGTGGAGACAGGTAACATGTAATATGTTGATACTGGTTGGGTAGATATGATACACTTTTTACACACACACCAAAAAAAAACTTTTATAGATTATTATTGTGGACAATAATATATATTTTTTTAACAAATCTAATGCTTCAAATATACCCTTTTGAGCGACTTTCTAACTGTTTGACCCGGTTTCTATTCAGCCAAACTTATTCACTATATATGTGCAACCCTTACATATCGAAATAACCCAAAACGTCCTATTAATAAGTCAATCAGTCAAATTGATCATCTCTAATCTCTATGACACTAGAGCTTCTAGAAGGAAAAAAGGTTTAAACATAAAAACACTCGGCTATTATATTTTGGTATTTGTTTTAGCTATTACACATATTGATAAAAATAATAGTTTTAATCCCACAATATTAAAGCTATATAACAATAGAATTTATTTTAACAAATATATCTTCAAGGAAAAGATACAACACATTATCATAGTGATTAAATTAACTGTACTAATATATCTCGTTTACAGGTTAATTCATTGGATTAAATAAGTAGATAGCCATATTCCCTTTTCAAATTTTAACCATATGTGTCATTAAATAACCTTGGAGTCTAAAATGCACGCAACACGGCACAGTAGGTAGAATGTATGTTAGAATAAAAAGGCAAAAATTAAATAAATAAACATGAAATCAAGCAACTTACCCTAGATATGTTTTAGTGAGGTACTTGAGAGAGTGGCTGACCAAATTCGTTTTCATCAATGGACGATATGTCGCAGTATCCCTACATAGAGAAATGCAGCTGTTAAACCAAAATAGACGGAATAAGAAGCAGTAATTTTAACACTGATCAATAATAATGTTAAACTGAAAGTGAATAATAAATAAATAAAAAGAACCACGGGCCTCTGGTTTTTGAAGTAGCCCTGACAATTATGGTGAATCTGTTGTTTTCCTGTAAACATGAAATTGTAGGTGGCAACTTGAACCCATTTACTTATAAAGGGATTAATTCCAGTTATGTTTATCTCTAATGGGCCAGATCGCTAGATGAACAAAATAAAAGTGGGCATTAACGGGACAATAGTTTTGGACTATGGGAAAAGGGAGTACAACATATGATATATAATAAATATATATATATGTATTATAATATATAGATATATAACAAAATTAATCAGACAATGAGCTGGGCTTGAGCCTGTAAAGCCAATCACAAGCCATGAACGAGTTCTACACAAGACTCAAAATGAGCCCGACCTCTCTTGACTTAAAGAGTTAAGCTCGATCCATGTAGAGGTTGCTCGAGTTTGGCTTGATTACACCCCTAGAACTATGTGTGATATTCATGAATCTGTAGAACTACTTTGAATTTAGAAAAAACTGACCTTAGTAATGTCTCAGGATAACTCATTAACAAGCAATCCAGATCATGGTCTAAATTATGACCCACAAGAAGTTTAGCTTTTCCACCATCCAACCTTGCTTTTCCAATTGATTCTCCATTATATAAAATTTGAGAAATCTTTTCTTGCACTTCCTTTAGTGGCATAGCATCTATCAGATGTTCTTCTGTTAAGCCGGTTAGTTCATATCTGAAGCAAAAGTTTCATGCAATCATTAACGCAACATAACCCTGCTCAACGGCTACAGATAGAGGTGCCAAAATAGATGTGTAGGGTAACAGGTGATTTTTAGGTACAAGTTGAAATTTTGACCATTTAAAAAAAATAAAACTTCCCTAAACATTTAGACATATGATTACAAAAACTACTAGTATAATCTTTATTTTAAAACTAACTATTTTTGGAGGTTGTATCCATGTTCAGCTACTTTTGACCATTTTGCCACGCTATCAATATGAGTGGGATTTTACGAGGTATCTTTGTTTGTTTGCTTGCTTGCTATTAATAAAAAAAATCACATTAACCGGTTTCCATAGTAATGGGTCAAAAGTGCACCCTATTCATGCCTTCATGGATGATAATTGGGAAAACAAATGGGTAGGCAGATTGGTTAAAAGGTAAACTTCAGGGTGGTTCAGGCCCCATCAACACTTTCAAGTTTCATCAGTTACAAAGTTTGTAAATAACTTAATTGTGAAATATGATTACAAAGCTCTAAAAATCAGAATAAATATCATTCTTACAATTAAACAATTTTAGGACGCAGTAAGCATTTCATACCTGTTAGGCAACTTTTGACCCATTTGACCCCTTGATAATAACTGAAACATGAATGAATCCGTATCCATACAAATGGTGACATCCCTTGTAATAAATACAAACATAAAAAGGGATGCGTATGACGGATTTGCTAACAGGTAATTCAGGGCATAGCAGGTTGACTCATCAACACTTCTGTAAGTTATTGAATTTTGTCATAACTAAAACCATTATTGTAACAAGTAACAACCTTCCAAATTTTTTAAAGAAACCAACTTAGAAGGTTGTAAACACTCAAGCATACTTTAGGCAACTTCTAAACCACTCAACCCATATCTTTTTAGCCAACTTTTATGGTTTTATACATCTGATATGATATGAATACACATGCGCACATCCCAATTATCCAAATTAACCCATTTTTATACACATGGGTTGAATTGCCACCTTTAGTCGTATAATTCTAGAAGCAAAATTACAAAAGAATCAGCACAATAATACCTATAATCAGTCACGGATATTTGAGGTTTCACATAAGTGTGAAATATTATATTCTCTTCTTCGTCAACAAGACAGACACGAGCTAGTAGGTCAAGTGATCCATCACTACCACACCCAACCATTTGGCAATCAATGGCAACTGCTTTAGGATATTCACCAATCTAGTTTTCTTCTTCCAAGGCTTCATGTTCTATGTAGGAAATATTTAACATTCCCTGCAACAAATTAACATAAATATATATGGGAACATATTTTAATTGCTTAATATTTGGAGTTACTAGAGATGGCAGTATTAGTGGAGCAGGCGGGTTCATGTAAAAATGGGTGAATGGTGATTTATCTTTGCATGATTAAGTTCCTGGAGTTTTATAACTAAACAATATAGTTCTTCACTCCTAATAATATTCAGTGACTTAAGCATGCAAAAAGGAGACTTTCATTGAATGATATAAAGGAGGATTTATCATACAAACTACAAAGACAAAGACTTCTTATTAAAATAAAGTCCAGGGACTTTATTATAAAATTTAAAAAAGATAAGGGATTTAATAATGCAATAATAAAAGTCTCTGCTAATGGAGTGAAAGTTCATACAGTTTTTCCAATAATTGCTCTTATAGAGAACAATATTATTTCAACAATAATTTATTAGATCTAAGTAAAACGATTTAGGAGGTTGTATGCAACTAGGCATTAACAATAAAACTTAGTCAGCTTTCTATCTTTTGGCCCATTTCACTCGTTTACCTTTTAGCTATTTTTCTTTTGTTTTACCTGTATGGCCTATTAAAAATGGAAACATAACTCAATGGGTTGAAACTACCACCTTTAGTAATTAGTTATCATCAGAGACTATTCCACATAAGCTTACAATGCAAGCAGGGGCAGTCAGGAGACACTGATCTTTATGTTCACCAAGAAAAATAGGGCTCTCGAAAACTTCCATACAAAGTTGGCAATCATATTGAGAGAATATAGTTGAACAGTGAGCTTTAGCCAATGGACCTACATCATAAATATATATGTAAATAAATAAATAAAGAATCAATCAAACTTAAACGAACAAGTAAAGGTGAAAAGTGGGTTGGTGATACAAATGCAGGGTCAAAAGGGCTAAAGGTTTACTCTCGAAAGGGTAAAAAGGGCAATTCTTAATTAGTTTGATGAGTCGGTGGAGAGTAAGCATATATATATAAGTAGTATGAGAATAATGGGAGGAATGAAAGTTTTAAATATGAAAGTTAGTGGCTCCAGCTTTTAGCAGGGAGAGAGTGTATAGCCCTGGGTCTTTTTTGTAATCTTCTGACTTTTGATATTGTTTGCAATACAACTTTCAGAATTTGTTCTTGTTTCCATCTAATTTGTTCTATTAAGTATTACCTCATCATCTCTCTCTCTCAACTTCTTCCCCAAGTTTCAATTACCCATCTGTATGTTACTATGTTGACGGGTCCAATTGAAATTTTAGCTAGAAGTATACCTGGGTCATACGGGTTGAATGGTTTAAAAGTTTGCACATAGCACACCCAACATTGCTTTGCTTAAACATCTAGATCGTTACTTTGGCAATATCTACTCTTTTGACCTTTTATAGTTTTGCCCAATATGCACAGTTTCTGCCTACAATTAACACAATTTATTTGTTAATGTTTCGTGAAATGGGTTGAATGGTTTTAAAGTCTCACATAGCACACCGAAAAGTATAGTATAATGCAGTTCCACATTATAATAAAAGCCTTTGTAACTTATCTGATATATTAGTTATGTATGAACTCTAGGACCCTCTGAAAAGTTCTTCACCCTCTACCCAACCAACTGATGGGTAATTGAAACTTGGGGAAGAAGTTGTGAGAGAGAGATGATGAGGTAATAGAACAAATTAGATGAAAACAAGAACAAATTCCAAAAGTTGTATTCCAAACAAAATCAAAAGTCAGAAGATTACAAAAAAGACCCAGGGCTATACCCTTTCTCCCTGCTAAAAGCTAGAGCCACTAACTTTCATAATAAAAACTCTCATTCCTCCCATTATTCTCATACTATATATATATATATATATATATATATATATATATATATATATATATATATATATATATGTATGTATATATATATATGTATGTATATATATATATGTATGTATAT
>BJCM01065772.1:0-17735 GCA_018326385.1 Flaveria bidentis | reverse complement strand
AATCGAATGGGGGAGGAATATTTGAACAATGCTCTAGTATGTGCGGTTGAAAGGGAAACGTTTGATGAATGACAAATGAGGATGTAATGCTTCGTTTTCAAGTTATGAAAAACCGAAGAGGTGAATTCTGAGATCAATTAGGTATTTCATTAACTTTTTTTATTATCATGTTTTTTACTTATTTATATTAATGTACAGTAAAAAAATTTAAATACGTTACCCCTGAAATATATTTTTAGATCCGCCACTGTTTTTTATTTTAACGAAATAACTTATTTCTCTTCATCTTATATTTATGCATACCAAACACCACCTAAGAAATGATATTAAAAAATTGTGAATGCTTTAGAAAGCTCTATTTAAATACACTTGCATTTGTAGTTTGTTCACGACCGGTCTTTGTCCTATAAATGTTGGCTTTCTAGTTAAAGATTTTTTTCAGCTACTCAAGTGTATATCAACCGCTCACTCGTTGATTTAATTCTAGCAAGGTGTGATATTCACATTTCATTTCTCATATTAAAGATAGAATAATGTTTAAGAAAAAAATTGACTTTAAGATAAATTATAGGAATCGGAATAAGAAACATAATGTATGGCTGTAATAAAAATTAAAAACAAAAACAAAAAATGAATCATATCCGTAACGAAAAAAGCGAATTGAATTATAAATTCGGTTTCTAATCGAATTTGAACTTGGAATTTGGGTTTTGGTTTAGTTATTGGTCTCACAAACCTTAGCTTATTCGGATGACTGATCCCAATTCAACTAAATAAAATGATTAATAGTGTTGTATTTGGATACCAGAACCAAATAAATCAAATAAATCGGTTGAATTTAGTTCATTTAGACAAGTGTCTAATTCGGTTGGTTCAATTTGAATTTCAAATAACCCAAAATTTTTTAAAACAAAATAAAACGAATAAAACGAACCGAACTAATGAACACTAATGACTAAATGCCATTGGATTGATTAAAGTGTGTTGACATAGAGGATAGTAGGGGTGTCATGCGGGTTTTTAATTGGGTTTTGGGTTCTTTGGGTTTTTGGATGCATGAAATCAATACGAAGACAGAACTACATAAATAATATTTAATCGGTATTCGGGCTTTGGTTTTTGGGTTTATTTGGGTCGGGTTAATTGGTGATCGGGTTGGTCCCCTCCTAAATTAAAATTTTTTAAGACAACACACTTGAAACTATTACGATTATGGTAATTGGATTTGACACACAAGCAGTTTGGTAGCCATATTAAAAAAACAGAATCAACCATTAAATCCGCATGTTTCTCAAACATATGCTTAATACAAACAAACATCATAACTATTATTGCTCAAACAAATGTAAAACAATCATACCTTCCTGGTTTGAAACAAATATATACTCTAAAAAATATTTAAGAATGCTTGAGAATGAAACCATCATTCTTTGTTTGTAATCAGTCTGAATGCTTTAGTATGGATGATAGATTAATGGAATGATCAACTTTAAGACTTCTATTATCGATTGAAGATAGAATGACGTTGTCAATTGAAATCCCAAAATATGAAATTGGACTATCAAGTATGATGATATGGTATTCGGGTTTTTTGGGTTGACCTGAATTGTCAAAACAAAACTCAAAGAGCGATTTAAATAAGAAATTTGAATTCAGGTATGATATGTAATCAGGTTTGTTTTTTCAGGTTATGACTTAATCGAATTCGAGTAGAGTTTAGTTGGGTTATGATAAGGTTAAAGAATAGAAGTTATAGAGATGGAAGAAAAGAACTGATTTCTGGATAACCCCCAGAACTAATCGGCTGCTAGGTTATATTCAAACTAACCAAAATATCCAAAGTTACACAATACACCCCACACAATAAAAAAAAGCCATAATAGTCCTTGACACATGCAATTCAAACAAATAGTAATAATAAAGAACTCAATCTAAAGCCATTGTTCATATCAGGTTAGCTATTCAGGTTCGGGTAAAAATTACCATGGAGGGACTTTGTTCCTAGACGAGCAGGGTTAGATGAGTAGATTGCTATGAATGGAGGTTATTTTGCCATTGGGGATCATGGACGACATGTTGTGTATTGCTAGAAACGTGAAGTATTTTGTTCACAAAGCAACTTATGGTTGGGTGAGTCTATCACCTCTCCATTTTCCTCAACTTCATGAATTTATAATGTTATTTAGCCAATTAGGTTGCCTATAGTATGTTTGATTAACAGTAAGAATGAATTTATAATGTTATTTAGCCAATTAGGTCGCCTATAGTATGTTAGATTAACAGTAAGAATCTTTCTTTCCAAATGTCTTGTAAATATAAATATCGTTCTCATATGTGAGTTTGTTTGGGAAATCACTTAAAGTGACATAATATCCTTATAATTAAGTTTTTGATGTGTTTGTGTTAGGTAAAAAAATAGCAGATGACTAGTTTGTATTAGCTATATAATATAGGGTATTTGGTTGATGGTTAACCACTTAAACAGAAAGAAGTCATCTAATTGGTATCGATGATTTTAAACACAAACTTCTTCTCTTAAATTCGATCTTTATGCTTGATTACCAATTGTGTTTGTAACAATGGTTTCAGAGAATTCCTTCCTCTAACTGTGGGTTAGGGTAGCCACAGTATCAACAACGATCAACATCAATGATTGAAGATTCAAGGCAACCAAAGATTCTTACAAATCAACCATGGAGTTAGCAATGTAAAAGATTATGTCAATCAAACAAGAATGTACAGTTCATGATTATTGCGATAAATTAGAAAATTTGCTTGATAGGGAAAAATATTTGAAGAGTTTTCTGAAGATTATATGATATATTGCTTCATTTTTTTGCCTTAAACCAGAATTTGGTGGTGTTCTTATGGGTATCATGATATGGGCAAAGGTTTAAAGATAGAGTATGCATTTCCTTTGGCTAGATTAAATGAAAAGATTCTAAACAAGGTTTTAGTTGATGGGTCAATTCAAGAAGGATCGTTAAACTTTGAGGTGAGTATATTCGATCCACACCAAACAAGTAGTCCCAGTATTTCTAGTGATAATGAACAAGTTCTTGAATCATCATATTCTTCTCAAGTTACAAAGATTGAGAGTGCACCCATGTTTGATGAAATGCCTATAAAAAAGTGGGGACTGAGATTCAAGATTCATTTAACAATGAGAATATAAAAGAAAACGAAAAGGATCCGTCAGTTCCTTTGAGTTTCTGTCTTAGTACCCACTACCCGGGCGGAGTGTTTCACGCGTTAGTCAAATAATAATGGAAATTTTAATAGGAATCAAAATATACATGAGAATGATCAACATGAGATTGGTACTTTTGATCAAGTTTTGAGTGCTTGTGATGATCTTTCTAATGTTACAATGAAATGTGATACTTTAACTCAAAGTAGAACTAGAGTTGAAACCAAATACAACTTGTGGGAAGATGCAGTTCACTTCCCTGTTAGATTTCTGATACATCCAATCCAGTCATGTTAGAACCCTTATTGAGGAAACCAACGGGTTTTACACCACTTATGATTTAACACCAAAGGGCCTTCTGTTACCTTTTAAATTACCAAGAATCAGACGTGCATTTCAACTTTTTTCCTTGTAATTGGCCTTGTTTTTTCATAGTATCACTCACATGATTTTGGTGCTTGTTTTCATGATCAAGATGGAAATGCTATTTGAAGAGGGATTCTTTCCATACTCTAGCGAGCTACATTGGTTCAAACATTGGTAAAAACAATCAAAGGTGCTTGTGGAATTGGGTATCGTATCGGGTTTTAACCAGACCATGGCTGCTTGTTCAAGTTGATCGGCATTATTCTGATGGCTACTTGTTCACTAATAGTCGATTACATTTTGATAATTTGGTATTGGTAAAAAATATATATGTAGTTGAGAATCTTCTAGAGTTGATTTCTAATGATCTGAGTAATGTGGAGTGGTACTCATCTTCATGGTTAGATGTCTTTCCTGATGATGATCTTGTTGAATTATCTACAGGTTGGATTCTGATTACGTTACGAACCAAAGCTATGACCCAAAAAAGTTACACATTGGGTAATGTATTCAAATCCACTTAATTAGATTAACTGCTAAATATACGAATAATTATCGGTTTAACAATTTATAAAAGTTATTAAAACGTTTAAGCGTTAAATGCTCTTATCTATGGATTTTGGTTTGAGATAAAAATTAGGATTAATTAGATTTATAAATTGGGATGATTAGAGAAAAAAAGTTATCCTTCACCCAAGTTTTGAATCATAATTCTCACGGCAAAAATTAAACAAACTCAATCTCCAAGAAAAGAACAGGAGGTAGAAAGCCTCCATGTCCTCTGTTCCCATTCAGCTGCCATAATAGCAGCCTTGTGCTCATCTTCCGCTCAACCGAAATAACTCGCGAGTTCGTGTTCGTTCATAATTTTAGCAATTTATCGTTGAACCCTTGGCGTCTCGATCGGTTAATAATTAACAATCAATGTATATCTATCTCATTGGTAGGTTAATATTGTTATCTGTATTTGCATATTTGTAACTCAAATACTGCCAGGTTCACTTTTGGTAATTTAATTCTCACTCCATTACGTTAAATATTATTAATATGATTAATAAGTTATCACAATCGGATTGATAAAATACTAACCGAACCCAACATATATAACTTTTAAAGAACATAAACCGGTGTTTCCAAATTGAGTGTGCTGCTGTTTAATCGTGTCAAATACATAATCAGTCCTAGCGGTTGGTGGTGCCTGAATATAATTTCATAGTGGTGGTGGGGCTCACCAAGGTTCTGGAGCAAAGTCCAGAGTCAAGAGACGAGAAAAAGAACTGCAATTTGTGGTCCTAAGTTTTGTCATGCATACACTTATGAGTGTTAAAAGGTGTAAAAAAACGGTTTGGAAAAAAACCGAACCGGTTTGAAAAAAAAAACTGGTTTTAGACAAACTAGTTTCTAAACCGACCCGAAGCGGCGGTTTGTATACGGATTGAAAGCTAGCACCAAAAACCTGTTTGGACTGGTATAAAAACCGGTTTGAGCGGTTTGAGGATTCTTGATAAAAAATAGGTTTGTACATATTAAAAAAAACTGTGAGTAACCAAGGGATTTCAAGTAACAGTGAGTGTAAACTGAGGTTCAAAGAAGAAGCATATGATGATCTTTGTAGGTTGATTCAATCTACTTTTTTGTAACCAAGCAATTCAAGTTCTACGAAAAAGTTGTTTGGTTTTGATACTTTTGATTAATGAATCTTATTTAAATTTTTTGGGGCAAAAATCTTTTGAGTGAGAAGCAATATTAAGGGTATCAAAAGAGAAGGACTAGTTTGCAATAGTTGATGGTTAGTGATTAACCTGATTGTTGTACTTAAACATGAAAGAACTCTTCTAATTGGTATTGATGATTTAAAACCAACTTTTTCTCTCTGGTTCTTCTTCTCTAAAACGGATCTCTATGCTTGATTACCAATTGTGTTTGTAACAGTTTGCTTCACTGGGTAATAAGTCATTAGCTTAGTTTAGAGAAGCGAGCTCTGAAGCATATCGAGGCAGTCGATTTTCCTTGCGCTTCTTGTATGGGTCAATACCTCGTGATCTTTTACCAGCCGTGATCTCTTACCCTCATGCTTCTTATTCTTCTGTTTGTGATTTCAGGTCCTAAGAAAAGAATAGACCTTTGTTTTAAAAAGCACGAGGGTCTTCGATAGAAATCTTTAGGTTTTAAAACCAAGGCCTCGTCTCACCACTGGTTCACAAAAACACCGCACTCCACCCCGAGGCATTTTTCGGATCGCCTCAAGCGCCTCGTGCATCAAGCAGTGGCTCGGTTATTGTGAGGGTCAAAGCAATGTAAGACTCAAGCCCACTTTTCCAAACTACAATATGTACAACTAAGGAAGCTTTATGTACAACTAAGTGAAGCCTAACTCTAAGAACTATCCATGTACAACTGTACTAGTAGTCCTTGCATAATGTACAAGTAGTTTTGCATAGATTCCTTAAACAAGTCACTCAGCCCATAGTACAAGCTCCAGCACAAGACCCCATATAAATAGAAAGTTAGTTATGTTTGATCTAACCATTCAAAGTGTGATCCTATGGAGGGTATTGTAGAGATTTGCCATATGGCCCATATGTAAAATCATGTGATCTTTATCTGTTACCAAGAAATGGAGTATTAATGAACTCAGTACAGGAAATAGATATGAACACTTATTTGCAGAATCTCTAAACCCAATATGAACATTTGTCTGTTAACTGTGTTTTGGCTGCTTGCCTATATAAATTGGAGCTGCTGATATGTTTCATATATGCAGGAATTTTCATGGTGGATATTTAAAGAATACATTTGTCATCACAAGTTATCGAAACTGGCAGTTTGACCTGCATCTCATGTGCTAATTTTTGTAATTTTGTAATGCAAGAAACACAAAAGGGTCCTGATGATCTGTTTTACTACATTAAATGAATTTGGTTGATCCAGAACTAATTGTTCATGTCCAAAACAAAATGATGCTAACATTATGATTCATGTGCATTAAATTAAGAAGATCAATTATCTCATAGTGACTTGTACTTTCATCAGTAAAAGTTGTACATTGCTCCAAGAACATGTTATAACCTGTTCTTATTTTATACCATTATTTGTGTGCCCACATTATTTCATAGTGACTTGTACTTTCATCACTAAAAGCTGTATATTGCTCCTAGAAAAGTTTTCATATTTTTTGTCATTAATTGTGTGCCCAAATTGATGAGTCAAAGATGAGTTGTTGGTGGTCATTGAGCAAATTAATGGCATCATTCATAACATATCTATAGATTTTATATGGGGTTGATGTCATTATCAGACTCTTGTCATATGCATGGTGGGGGCCAATTCTCAGTAAGACAACTCTCCATGCAAAAATATCATAATAAAGTTTATATATTATGTCAACCATTATCTAGGCTTAAATATTTCTAATTGTATGCCAAAAATGTGATCTTCTAATTGTATGCCATATGGGATCCAATGAAGGATGTCCAATCCAATCCAATCATAAGTAAAGTTTAAATTACTAATTACAATTTCGGTTTCAAGTATCAAAAATCAAAATTAAGAATGATAATAGGGTGGTTTTGGTAGTCCCTGTCTCATAACTGATTATAGAACCACGTCCCACACCATCGGAAACCCGTTACTCAATAACTAACAGGTACCTGGGTGTTGAGCATGCTCGTTTATGATCTTTTGTAGTTAAAAATTACATGTTGAGATGCCTAATACACGAAACCGATCTTGAACTTACATTGAAACTGACTTGAAATATCAAATACTCGACTGCACTTCTAAATATTCTACAATTATAATAATTTCAAGTTTCTTACTTGTTTAATGTACTATTTATAATCTTTTCTAAAATTGTATGATAGATTAATATATTCGTGTAATCAGGTGGGTTTACCTAATCAAAATCTAGTTAACATTATTGTTCTACTTTAAACTATATCTTTATATACATTCAATAACACATGTTATTAGAAGAGCACAGGTAAAGCAAGACTGTATAAATAAGCCTTTTTACCAGCAGATTAAATTCCATTATTCAAAAAGATTCAGATCCCATGAAAGAAGTTTATCCCTATATCAAAATTCAACACAAATGAGCTAAAGCTTACAAGATGCACACAACGGATGAGGAACACATGAATGGTGAATGACCCTAGAATATGAACACAAGTATTAGTTAAAAGATATAAAAAGGAAATGAAATTGGGTACCTAAAAAAGCTGAAACCCAGAAAAATATCAAGCATCTAAGTCGCTTTCAAAATTCGGCATTGTTCTTGTGGCCAATGCAAATGGTGCTCTCATGCTCCCAATTCTGGTCATCCTCAATGCTACACCAGCATCTGCAGCCCTTTCTAATTCACGCATTCTTTTCCTCTTTTTGTACCGCCACGCCCACAATATAAACAACACCAATAACACCAGCAACGCGGTTCCACCAGTTATTGAACCAATAATACCCCAAATCCTAGCCTCGTTGTTCTTTCTACTACTTGGTGTAGGTTTTGATGGTGCAGGTTGAGGTGGTGCAGGAGGTACTGGAACAGGAGGGACGGCTGATTCAGCTACAATGGAGAAATGCCCCTGTTCAGTGGTTGAACATACATTCCCAGATAACAAATTTGTGAAATTCACCTGACCATTTAGATCAAACCAAGCACACTTTGCAACCAACCCAACTGGTACTGGACGCATTCTTCCAAAGTGTATTGTAATGGCTTCCTCAGAAGCCCACAAGTCGAGTTCTGGTAGATTAGAAGCTGACAAATCTGAACCATTATAAGCAAGAAGACCTAATATGGGAGCTAGATATATGTAACCAGGTAAAGAGTAATAAGTTGTTGACCAATTTCCTAAGTTTTGATAGACCAGAACCAGTCTCTCCACATACGGTTGCTCTCTTATGCCAACTGGAATTACGAATTCTTTATAGTTCTGAACGCCTCTACGATACAGACTACCACTTCTGAGCCTCATTGCTGATATCTTAATCCCAGTCAAATATGGAGGGACAATACCATCAAAGGGAATACCAGTACGTGGACGAATAAATGCACGATAAGCATAGTCCTGTAAGGTCGCATCAAGAGCCCTCGCAGGCTTTGGTAGAGGATTAGATATTTGAGATTCAACAATTGGCCACCAGAAGAAGCAAATAACCAGAACAAGCTTCACTGGACTTCGAATTCGAAGACTCATATGCATCAAATTGTTGAAAATTAGCACAAAAAACCAGTGGCAATGGTTAAAATCTGAATATTTCTAGCTAACCCCTTTCTCAAGGCACAATGCACCGCCAAAACCCCGAATTCTGCAACTTTTGATATCAGAACAATGTCGATTCTAAACAGCAAATCTCATTAAATGAAATACATTCTCAGAATCAGAAATTTGAACTGAAGTACCTAACTCCGCCGATCTATACTCAAATAAACCCTAGATTCACACCAACAACACTCGAGTTCATCAATTGAAAACAGCAACAATTAGCTTTAATCACCTTACAACCCAATCTCACGTCATATTCTGCCCAAAAACACACAATCGAAAGCATTACACCTTCAAAACCCTAGAAAACGCATAATTTCGAAAAGCTGGAGCCAAAAACCGTAACTACCGTACGAAATTGCATAAACTTACTAGCTCCGGAGATCGTAACAGTAACACAACATCAATCTCCTCCAAATGAACACAAACTTCTTCTTCTACCGATTCGAACAACTTCTCAAGACATCCACAAATCACGTACAAACGATTGTTATATCCGCACCTGAAGTTGCAGAATCAACGATCATGAAACCAAAACAGAAAGATGTATATATTGCAATTGAATCGTGCGATGATCGGTGATGAAACGAACGATGAGAAATGAGCTTCACGAAACGTTGATGAAGAAGATGGAGTGTGAAGAGAGAGAGCGAGCTATAGATACAGAGGTATGTATGTAGATGTGGGGATTTGCAGAGTAACAGCAAAGAATTTTGGGAGGGAGTTGACGTAAATGCCCTCATTTATGGAGAAATGTGTACAACAAAGGTGACAACTGTTTTGCATGTCAACAACTTAAGTCAGCCATTTATATCTTTTTAAGACATAAAAATATGAATTTAGAAACGAATTTAATTTATAAAAATAAAATAAAACTTATTTTAATTATATATATATATATATATATATATATATATATATATATATATATATTTGAATGATTGGTTAGTTATTAATATTAACAAATTAATAATATTCATTTATGTTAAAGTTTGAACTTTAAACCTCCAAAAAAAGCCAAACCTTTCACCTCCTCAAATTAGGTCAAAAGACCATTAACTTTTAATTATATATATACTTTTTTTGAACGACCAACGAATAGTTTTTAAGCTCGGTCATCCGGGTAAACCCAATGCCGAAAGACCACCCACGACCGCGAACACAGACAACGCTGGTGACCCGGCTCGCCCACCATTCTAAGAGAAACCCACCACCAAAAGGCCCACTGTGGTAAAACTTTTGGTCCACTAGAAGCATATTGCACCTAGTGAGACTCCAACCCATGACCTTCACATTAGAAAGTCATAGGATGCCTCCTTCTAAACCAGTTGATCTAGAACTCATTGTTAATTATATATATATACTAATTAGCAAGTTTTTATTGTATTGTAAGTTGTATTTAATGTTTTATGGGTTGCATCTAATTTCTTTTCAATTTTTTTAATTTTTAATTTTTTTATTCTAACCCAATACTTTTACATCTTTTACAATTTAAGCTCAATGATTTTTTACTTTTAACTTTGGTCACCTATACTTTTCATATTTTATAAAATTTTCGTTTTACGTCTCAGTCTAAATTTTACCAGTTAACACACCATAACGTGCAAGTCTGGTTTAACGTTTTTCCTTATACTTTTCATTCGACTTATTTTTTCCGTTTTTATGATTTTTTGGTGTTGGTGGTCAATGACGGTGGTGTGCCATTAGTGTTACTTGACACGATTTTACGCCTCCCGCCGCAACGAGGGAGGCCTAATACTAGTTTAATATATGTACCTTTGAATTGTCTCAAGTGTTTTTATTATATTTATTTACATATATTTTATTATCTTCAAACTTGTTTCCTTTACTGTTAAAATATCATGAAATTAAGAAATTTTTACTTGTTTTCATCGACAAAGTAATATGGAGTTACTATAAATTGTTGTATTGTCGAGTTACAAAACAGTATGACAACCAACAATAGTTTGAAGTCACTTATAATTGTGTGCAAAGTGATAAAAATGATAAATATGTGTAATTTTTTTAAAAAGAAGATAAATGTGTACAACAAATGTGACAGCTGTTTTGTATGTCCTTTCATATCCTTTACTCACTATTAAAATTAGCTTTGAATTTTATATGTATGTGGGTATTATTTGCTTGAAATTTAACATGACATTGAAATAGGTTGTTAGCATGTTGAGCTTTAATGATTGCTATGTTTTGAGTAACGGGTTGGTATTTTTGAAAGTAATTTGGGGTTTTTCACATAAAACTACGCAATGATAGAACATTGCTTGATTGAAGTGCATGTGGGTAAAAGTTTTGAACAACCTTAAGAAATCTAAGAGTTGATTAACACATTATACTTGTTAAATGAAATTGATGTCTTACATAAGACTTAAAACTCTTTTTCAAAGGAATGTAGACAATGGTCAATGCAAGTTAGATTCTTGGTGAACAATTAATAAATTATGAGTAAATTTTGTGTAAATTGTTGGAATATGTTTTCAAGAACAAATCAAAGTCAATGGGGAAGCAACCTAAGGCTTCTAACCCATGGAAGAAGAAGCCAATGAAAAAGGTTGATGGTGATGAGAAAGAAGAGGTCATGACAATGAAAGTGGAATGACTCTTTAAATGAAAATGGACAAAGAAGAATAATATGTCCCGGTTAGCACCAGAATGACAAGTGGAGATCTATATAGAAAAGTTTGTGAAGGTGAAGCACATGGTTGTCTTTGTGTGTGAGAGGACGAGTCTCACACTTGATTTTAGAATCTTAGGGGTAGTTAAATGCTTTGAGAGTGTGGTTGAGAAACAACCCTTACATTTCATGACTTGACCCAAAACAACAAGATCCCCACAAAAGTTATTTGTCAATGGATGTCTACTTTAGTGAAGTATTTGGGAGATAGCCTACCTTAGACTACAACTTTTTAGGATATGCTGGAAATAAGAAAATGATATAGTCATTTAAAACAATTTGTCAAGTGGTGGCTTTTAACAGTAGACCTAGCTAAGATTATATGTTTTCAAGTAAGGAAAGTTTGCAAACCAAGGAGTTAGGACGACTGAAAAAAGGGAAATGTTGCAAGACTTGTTCCAACAGGGGTGACTTGAACATTTGCCCAAGCTGCTAAACATGATTGCACAAACCAACATGCTTTCGCATATAGGGGACACGAATATGATTTGTCAATATGAGGTTAGGGTGCTCCATACATTGTTAATAGGATGGGAGACGTATTCTATACTCCATGTTGCAACGATAAGTGTTTGGGATAGTTGGGACAATGTAGAAAAGAAAATGATACCTCATTGCAGGTTAATTGTAGCTTTGATAAGTACACAATGGGCATTGGACAGAAACACATATTATATGTTCAAGCCACACACGTATTTGGATATGGAATAATTAACCAGAGTTGGACTTATAAGAAGATTGCTTTACATATGTATCTAAGGACCTTGTTTTCTCTCAAACTCACTTGATTTGAATCGAAAATCAAATCACATATGTGAAATTAATGTGATAAGATATCAAACATGATAAAACAATGATGAACAATACAAGATATATTAAAACAAACATACACAATCAAACAAATAAGATTCTGATTGATTACACTCAAAAGTGTATTTGTTACAAGATATAGAAAAGACAAGTACAAAGGAAAACACAAACACACAACCTATTTATACAAAAATGAAATCAAACACACATACTTCTCACAAACTCAAACCAACCATTTTTTTCATTCTAGAAGTTCTCACATTGCAACATCTAATTTAAAAGGTTTTT
Organism: Flaveria bidentis; assembly: GCA_018326385.1. NCBI lineage: Eukaryota > Viridiplantae > Streptophyta > Magnoliopsida > Asterales > Asteraceae > Flaveria > Flaveria bidentis. The sequence goes on along the minus strand of BJCM01065772.1, from coordinate 5,125 downwards.
GCAAACAACACCAGCCAAGACTAAGTCTACGCTTACTTAAAAGTTATCGCTTTTTGAGTAAGTTTTTTTTGCAAAAACAAACTTTGATATCTAGATCCTTTATTTATGAACTTTACAAAATCTCTTTAGGTTTGGCGAATCAAGTAACATCATTCATTTATGTTACCTACATGGTAAGTCCCTCCTCCAACATATAAACCTTTCTCTAATGTCTTATTTGTCATACACTCGAATTAAGAAAGATATGTAATGAATCCTAACTGATGCTTCAATCTTGTTTGCTTGTAACTTTAACAAATCTTCTTTCCTAAACTTCAACAAATCAACATGACCACCATCAATATATACACTTTATCCTTGCATTCAATCATTGTATGCCTCGAGCTAAACTCACATCTTCATCTAACAAAGTTAAGAAGGCTGTTCATCGGGAGTGGTGCATGAACAATAATCTTTCTTGCAATCCTCAGCTTCTTGTGAACTTGATTTCCTAGACCTCTTTAGTGCTCGATAAATCCTTGTTTTGTCTACAATCCTCTTAGCCTCAGCATGCTTTAACATGCTAAAACCATACCTACACTCTCGATATGACAATTTTGGAACCATTTTACCTTTGCATTGTTGCTTGGACTATAGAATGGGATCTTATTCATATCATTAAGATCAAGAGATCATAGAGTGTTGAGATCGCTAAAACTTCTATAATATTCAATATTTATATCTTCTTTGGCCATATATCTCTTTCTCTTCATCATACATCTAACTCATGATTGGCGATGGTGCACTATACTTACTTTACTCTTATTATAAGTCTCCTGATGTGTTTTATTTAGGTAGGGGAGGAGCTCTCATAAGGTATTATACAAGGAAGGCCTACTTTGCTTAGGATTAGCACTATGTATCTATCTATGTACTCTGATTAATATTAACATCTAGAATTACCTCAAAAGTACTAACATCAAGAATCTCAACTACCGAAAAGGATTATTGGATCAGGTTTTAAATAAACAAGATTGTGCTATGATTGACAGATAACAAATTTATAATCTTTGCTTACTGCTATCAATTACACAGATAATACTTTAAATGTAATATGACAAAGATAATTCTTTCAAAGTATTCACTGGTTACAAAAGGGTAATAATAGGATAAAACAAGTGGAAAGACTAGCTAACTTCATAACTATACAAGTGTGAGGTACTTATACTATAAAAGCTAAACTCTAAAACAAATCTTGATAATCTATTCTAGGTTTCGGATTAATGGAATGTTACAAGAATCAATCTACACATTATGGCATTCCACGAATGTGCATAACTATTGGTTACAAAGAATGTACAACATAGACAGGAAATCAGCAGAATAGAAGATCAACAGTTGTAGAGTTATGTTGTCACCACTGCTCTTTGCTACTGATAGTCTTGTCTAATGTAAGAGTGAATGCATAAATTTTCATCAACATATGCATAAGAGTTGATCCATAGCATGTTCAACGCTTGATGAATTTTAGCATATGTCGATTGGCATAAAAATTTGAGTTTAGGTAGCCTCATCCTTCATATAACTCAACAAGGAATCCCCTACGATGATGCTACCAAAACTTTATTTTACTCTTCAAGCATCCTTATCAAAAGAAGTTCATGCATATATCAGTTTTTATCTCTTGTAGGATTATCAAGAGTAAGTTCTAGCAGTCTTTCATGTTACATTAGGATAATCTAAAAATATCATACTCTCTGACTTCAATCCTACCCATACCAACAAAAGTTGTATAGCAAGACTTGGTAGAGGATTTGTAACTCTAATCAATGATAGGATCATGTAAATTCATAGGAGTAACATGTAGAACATCTTCTTCTCTATCTCTGTTAGGTTTTGCCTCAACCATGTTTCCAATCTTTCCTTTTGAATAGATGCCATAGATTTATACTTGTCAGTCATACCATCATATTCTACTTAACCCTTTGGTTAGATAAGCGGCTGGATTATATAGAGTTCTCATAAACTCCATTGATATCACAACATGCATGATGAGCTCATGAATCATGCTATATCTAACACCTAAGTGTCAAGACTTGCCATTATACACATGACTATAAGCCTTAGCCAAAGTTGTTTCACTATCACATCTGATAGATATAGATGATATTGGTTTAGGCCATAATAGAATTTCATTAATCAATTTTCTTAGCCACTCGACTTCTTTACCAGCTGCTACTATTGTCACAAACTCATATTCCATTGTTGAGTTAGTAATGCAAGTTTGTTTTTTAATGCCTAAGAGGTGGCACCTCCACTAAGTGGGAATATCCATCCACTTATTGAAGAAAGATCTTCCATATTAGTAATCCAACTTGCATCTAAATAACCTTTAATAACATAAAGAAATCAAGAATAAGTTAAACCATAATACATGATTCCATTCAAGTAATCAAATACTTGATTAATAGCTTGCTAGTGATGTGAACTAGGATTACTAGTAAATTTACTAAGCTTTCCAATAGCATAAGCTATATCAAGCCTAGTGCTAATCATGGCATACATAAGAATTCCAATTTCTTTTGAGTATTCAAGTTGCGATACTACCATACCTTTATAGGTAGAAAATTAAATTAGAATCTCTAGGAGTGCTTACAGGAGAACAATATTTATAGTTCAACTTTTTTAAAATCTTCTTAATATAATGAGATTGAAACATTAAAATACCATTGTTCCCATGCTTGATCTTTATATGAAGGATCACTTCAGCCTCCCCCATATCTTTCATAGCAAACTTAGATTACATGAATTCCTTAGTTTTATCAAATTGGCTTTGGTCAATACCAAGAATAACATGTCATCTACATATAACCAAATCATAATTCTTTTACCAGAAGTATCAAACTTGCTATATGAACACTTGTATGCTTAGTTTAGCATAAAACCATTAGAAAACATAACATCACCAAACTTTTGATGCCATTGTTTTGTTGCTTACTGTGAATCCATGGATCACAATTAGGAATTATCAGTGTTGGTTGAAGACAAGTCAACGTTTGCGGAATCAACGTTAACCTGCTTTAATTATTTGTATTAATTTCAATATCAATAATGATTCAAGAATAAGATGAACAAAATGAATGAAACACAACTAATGATCGCAAAAATATTCAATTCAAATGTATTTCATTAAAAGATGTTAATGAGTACAATTGAATAAACAATGAATGAACGTATGATATTGATTTTAGTGTTTGATGATGTTACAGCTGCTAGGGTTTTGGTTTGTGTGATTTGATGTGATGTTTGGTTGAATGTTGTTGCTTGGATGATTGTCATCTCGGCCGTCGTCATTATTCGAAACCTAGTATCCATATTTATAGACAATGATGTTTCTGTTAAGTAAACACCGGATCTCTTGGGATTTGAAATATTTCAGTTAAGGAATCATCGGATTTCTTAGGATTCGCATAACTTCTTTGTTGACTTGTTGACTTGTAACACTTGTATCGTTTGAATACAAGTGTTTGGACTTCACAGAAATATTATCTTCCGTAGTTGATTGTTCTTCCGTAGGAATCTTGTTCTTCCGAAGCAAACTTATTCTTCCGAAGCAATTATTCTTCTGTAGGAATCTTGTTCTTCCGAAGCAATTATTCTTCCGTAGGAATCTTTTTCTTCCGAAGCAAACTTGTTCTTCAGATCTGGTTGTTCATCCGTAGAAGATCTTTGGATGTAATTTATTTGTAAGAAACATATCTACGGAAGAACAAAATGTTCATCCGTAGATGTTTTTACACTTGATCAATTTCAGGAATTCACCAATTATAATGTTTTATCTGCAAACATACATAAATCAACACATATATATGGGTTAACCTATACATTTAATGCATACATAATAATGAATTACAAGCATTCATTACAGATATTAATTCATGTTCTAAGCCTATACAAAATGGACTAGATCTATTGATCCTAGACCTAACAATACTCCCCCTTAGGCTTAAACACTTGTAATCAGCTATTCAAAACTACGAGTTCTTTCAATCTTGCCACCATTCTTTTATTGAAATAAGACACTGCATCCTTTTGATCATTATACTTGTATTTGATCTCCATTCTGCATATCTTTTTGAGAGTGTCAAAGCTCAATCCTAGTATGTTTTCTTCCATGGTCAAAGTTTCCACCACACATTGGTTATTGACTATTTCTAGCTTATCTTCTTCTGAGATTCTTAGTTCTAAAATATTTCAATGTTAGATCCCTTCAGCATCCCAACATTATACCTTCTTCTCTTGTATGCTTTAGCATGCAGCTTATCCACAACTTTCATCATGTGCACATATAGACATAAGTCATTTTGAGCCCTTTCATCAGTTAGCTTTGGGAAGAATTTGTCATGAAGGTATGATGTATAGCTTTGGTGAAGCAATTTGATCTCCACTGGGTAAAAAATTCTTATCTTATCAGCCTTCTTCCCTTCAGCATTCCTCAGCAACACTAGCTCTTTTGTTTTCTCAACATAACCCCATTATGTTATGGGAGATGTTTATTGATTTCCCTTGAAGCTTTTGATAGATGCTACATCTCTGTTGCTGTATCCAACCCTTTTTAACATTTTATCATCTACAAGTGAAGAGGGCTTTGTTGTTCTTTTGATTCTTTGAATTCTCTTTCTATGCTCAGCATCATCTCTCTTAGCTTCCTTGAGCACATCATCTATGAACTTTGTCTTTATCTTTCCCACAGACATAGAAAAATCTCTTCCCCTTGAATGGATTGGATAGTTAGACATGATTAGATTTTGCAGATCTTTAATATCTCTCTCAGGAAGGCTTAACAATGCTTCTATATCATGAAAGTATTGGATTCTTCCAGATGTTCTTTTGATGATTGCATAATCCCAGTCTGGATCGTATCTCCAGGCCATAATCCTGTTTTCTTCCATAGAACTAGGAGTTGTGATGTGATCATACAACTCTATCAATGTTGATTTTTGTTGAGTGATTTCTCTTACTCTTGTGCCAAGAGGCCACACTTTACAGGGATAACTGCTCTAGGCTCTCTTATTAGCTTATCTTTGCCTTTGTGCTGATCTTTAGATTCAACAGTTATAGGATCAACAGAGAGTTTGCTTTGTTG
>BJCM01065770.1:0-16063 GCA_018326385.1 Flaveria bidentis | reverse complement strand
TATATATATAAGATTTTGTTCCGCTGTTGATTATAACAATTAACAATACATCTTACTCTGTGCGATTGAAAAAAAACTAAGTTATTGATTATAACAATTGTATAACCTCATAATGATGATAGATTAAAAAGATGCAAGTCATTTTTGGTTGTAATGGTGTGTCTGACCCTGGTATATTTAGCTCATTACAATAATATTTCTAAAACTTATACAATATCGGTACGTCCAACTCCCCAATTGTGAATTTGTTTTCAGCTTTGATGCATCGTCAATTAAAACATTGTCCACCTTTTAAAGTTTGATTCATTGTTTAAATGAATTTTGATTAGTTCATCACATTTCCTTCATTACAAGAGTGTGTATATTGTTGTCAAAACCATGTATATATTCATATGTACTCGTATCATATATTGAAGACGTCCTACGCTTCTTAACTTTTTTTTCTACATTAACTAATTTATATATAATCTCCAATATAACATAATTAATACAATTCAACGAAAAAAATTATAGAAGGCAAATCATCATACGTTAATTTGTATTACAGGTAATCTATATTTATATTAATAAATCAAAATAACTATGAGACGAAACTATCTTTTCGCAGGTTCATATCATCTGCACATAGGGATTGTCCATATATTCTCACCACATTAAATTTACAATTTTTAGTAAAGATTTTGATTTTAAAAAGGTTTACTTAATAAATGATAATCTAATACTATATTAATCATAATTTATTTTTAGAAACAAATAATGTTGCTTAAAAATACTTTAATGAGACTTATTTTCGATGAAATATAGTTTAATTTGTACTAATTATTGTTAAAACTAAAATTTTTAAAAATTTATATAAAGAGGTTTATGGATGGATATTTATGAATAATATAAATCGTTTGTCTCTTTGTACTATTGTGAATAAATTATGTATGTATATAATAATATTATTGATATGTTATATATACCATATGTTAGATTACAGGTATATATATATATACATATATATATATAGTTTATTATATATTTTTTCTATTTCAAACCGAGTAACACATCTATGCTTATTAATAAAACAATAACTTTAGTATCACGTGTCATTCTCTTAGACCTTTATTTTCTTCATTTATCGCCAAAATATGTATCTGTTCTTAGTGTTAATCTAAGTTCATTTGACTAAAAGTTAACTTCTCATACAAGATATATTTAGGGAAAATTTGGAAATTTAATCTTAAATTAAAACACATATTTTTTAAAAAATTAAATCATGCCCAATATTTATTCTTTTTTCAAATAAATCATCAACATAGACTGTAGAAAACAGCCATAATTTTATTCATCTATGAAATCAATTCCATGATTGTGTGTTTGGTCAATTAAATACTTGGTTTATATTTGAATCTTGACAAAAGTTACGGGTTTTTTTCATCGACTTCTCTCCAATTTGAAGAAATTCATGAGTATTTTTTTAGAAATAAAATCATACCCGATTTTAAAATATTTCTCGACCATCCCAACTTTACGACCCTTTCAATTTGTCTTTATAAAGTCTGATGATATCGCCTTCAACAAACTTCATCAACGTTCTCATTTTGGCTTCGGTTTCATCAAGTTTTCTTGAATAAAAGGTATTTGTTTTTTGTTATATTTGAGTTTTCTTTTTCTACGATTATAATTTAACCTATCATTGTCTACAATTGAGTTTTTGGACTAATATTATTTAATTTTATTTTTTTGATTTGAAGGTGATTTACTTCAACAATCTATCTGTGAAAAAATATTACATGCTTCTACTTTTTAAATTTTTTATATGTACTGCCATATTAGTATTATATTTGATTGGAATTCGTTTGATATGTGCAAATTGTTTTGATGTACGTGAAAGTAATATTAAAAATCGCACTTTTATCTTCCACAGTTGACTCTGATACCTACAGACAAAATGATTTTTTTAAACTTCAAAGAAGACAGTTCCCGTTAGCAGTGTGTTTGGCCCAATATACAAAAGTCAATGATAATCACTATCCAAAATTAGTTTGTTTTTAAACATGGATCATGGTTAGCTATATGTAATATTATCTCGAGTTAAAATTAGACAAATATAAGAATTATTAATATTAAATAATGATGGAAAATCACTAACAAAACATCAAATGTTGTATACAAATAAATTTTTAGATGTTTATGAATTTGAAATATTATTTTTCATATTCAATTTAATTTGTATATTACTTAAAGTTCTTATTTATAAGTTTATTTCATTCCATATTATACACTATTTGTACGTATAAATATTAATAAAGAAAACCTACTAATATTAAATGTAGCTAATGTTAAAAATTATGCATGAAAGTCGATATACGAAGTATTAACAATATCATAAATTACGGGTCTTCTTAAACAAAAATAATATTTTTGGATTGAACTCGTGTGTTACACGAGTCTTTAACCTAGTAAGTATCTAAACTAGTTATTAATAAAATACTATTATGCCAAAGCCTTTATTCTGAACTTTGACACTTGAATGATTTAAACAACACTATATTTATTTTAACCTAATATTAAGAAGATATAGTTTAGTTGGTTTATTTTGTGTTGTTTATCAAATTAGTCTAAGTTATATTTTTTAAAATCAATTAAGACATATATTGCAACAAAATTAACAATAGTGATATGTTAGTTAATTTACTTTTATGTTTACGTATTTTTATTGTTTAAAATGATCATATATGATGTAATTTCTTAACGGGGTCTGTTATAGATACACCCAGAATGATATCTGAACGCCCTCGATACAGCCCGTAAGAGCCTTCACGGGTCGTATTGGTTTGTAAATATCAAATTAGTCAATTCATGATTTTTTACGGACCGTAATGTCCATTACAACCCGTAATTACAGGTTTTTTACGGCCCGTAATGACAAGGCCGTAATGAGCCTTATGATCGTAAATAAAATACTAAAAAAATATTTTTTGATATTTTTAGCATTTTTTATTCATTTATGATTTATTAATTGATACTATTTTTGGGTTTATTTTTCACTTTTATAAAACACTTATTTATAAGTTATATAAAAAAATGTTTTAGTTGGAGCATTCACATTTTATTCTCTATAAATTTATGAGTGTAGTCTTTAATTATATGAAATGTTTATAAGTGAATTATAAAAAAATTATTAGTAATTTGTGTTATTGGAACATTATTCTTCTTTTCTCTCTCTTTATATGTGTGTGTGTGTGTGTGTGTATATATATATATATATGTATGTATGTATGTATGTATGTATGTGTATATATCTGTGTGTGTTTGTGTGTGTGGAGAGGAAAAAAATACCAACCTGTATATCTATAGATACTAATAAAAAAAGTTTTTTTGCCACTTGTTATATTCTTAAACCACTTTTTTGACACTTGTAATTTTTTTAAACAACATCATTTTATTTTCCCTCTAAAAGAGTATTAAAGTAATTTAATCACTCGAACAATTTATCTCTCTTCATAATAATTAATTTGGTCAATTGATACATTTTTCTCTCTAATCTACATTTTTTTAAAATCAAACTATGTTTCTAAAAATATTTTTTATTAAGAAAATTAAAATTTTTATATTTTCTAAAACATTGAACCTTTTAAAACAAAATATTGTAAATAAATTATTATTTAAAATGATTAAAAAATATGGAATTTTCTAAAAGTAGTTTTATTAAAACAACCAGAATAATTAGAAACTTGAGTTTTTAATAAACAAGATTTTTATAAACAATAATTTTTTATAAGAAAATATTAAAACAAGTATTTAACAATAAAACTATTTGGATAAGAGAGTTAAAAACAATATAATTGTTTTATCTCTTGAACAAGTGCGTATATAAAATTTTATACATATCTTATATTAAAATATCGTACTGTAATTTTTTGTGTTTATTACTAACTATAATCCGTTTAATAAATGAGTTTGTAGACTATCTATTTATCTATATATCTATATATCTATCGGTCTATAACCTATTTATTGTTTTTTTACTTGAAATATCTATTGATATGCAATTATAATTATATTTTATATTCAAACATGGTTTTATACTTCATAAATTTGTATAACTAATTATTTGTTTATTTATTCAACCCGTGTAATACACGGGATACTAACCTAGTGTATTTATAATATATTCATATAAAGAATAATAAAATATCTCAATAACCAATATGAATATGCTATATTTAAAAATTAATTAGGTTATAAAAATAAAATAATGGTTGGGTTATACAAACACTCATTTATGTTATTAAAACACCCTATTATCTCTATCTCTCTCCATGTATCTATATGTATGTATAGAAAAATACATAGATGATAAATAAATTGCGTATATCAATAACATACCCCTTTAAAGTAAATTCAATTTCTTTATCGTTTTTTTTATTTTATAAAATATTTATTTACAAATTTTATAAATTAATTTATATTAAACTAAAAAGTAACTTAATTAATTTTAAAATATAAAAAAATATTTATTGAAAAAAAAATTAATAGGAAATTTTACTTACGGTCATAAGCCTTGTTACGGCTCCGTAAATTAAAGTTATTTCCGGCCGTAACGATCAATACGGGCCATAACATTTTATAAATTCACAATTTAGTATTTTGCAAAACCAATACGGCCGTAAAGGTTTTTACGGGCCGTGAAAAAAATTTAAAAGATATCCGCATAACACCTGACATAATGTTCGTATATCAGAGCTTTTTCTAAATTTTTATGATTAAAGCATTTAAATTAAAGTTTTATTGTAATGTATAGTGTTACACCACATCTAGCGCAATACTGCAGTTTTACAGTTTACTATTTGCAGCACCCACATTTAAAAAAAATCTATTTGCAGAGAAATTTAAACTTAAAATATTAAGATTCGAAGATATCTGAGTGAATTAGAATTTGTCAGAAATAAAATGGCATTAATAATAATAGACCGTAAATGTAGTTTTAGCATTTAAATATAATACTAATAATAAATCAGTATAATATCTTTTTAAACAAAAAGTGTTTTACTTGCATATTTTTCATTTCAGAAAAAAATTATACATTTGGCCTCTTCTCAGTTGTCACATATACTTCCATATGTCTATGTAATTTTTTATCCAAGATATTCCTTCTATTGGATATAAGATGATTAAAAATAGGGGTAATTGGTGCAGTTAGATATAAATTATACGGATTAAACAAAAAATAGATGAATAGGTTCTATATATAAGATAGAGAAAAAAAATTATGAAAATATTTGTGCCTACAACATCGACCTAAATCCACACATCAATAATGAGGTTCATTTGTTGTGTCTGATTCGACGGATACATCTCCAATGAACTTTGAATCTTGTTCTATCACCTTCTTCCACACTGATTCCATCTTCTATGGTACAAGTCAACTCGTTGATCCGCGAGCAAGTTTGAGTTGTAAATGTACTAAAGCTCAAACTCAAGTTTTCAACTTTATAGCGTATGTTTAGTTAAGCTTTTACGACTTATTATTTTCGCACCCCAACTCAACTGACCTTGACTCAACTCAATTGTGAATACAAGTCACGGTAATTTAAACAATAACATTTTATAACAAAAAAAAACACATTCATTGTATTCTACTTTTGACCAATGTGAATCTTTGTAAATGGCCCAGTTTTATTCAATCTTGGGCCCCTTTATATTATTCTAATGGAGAGAAAAGTTTTAGCATTATTGCCTTATTGGATTCATTACACTTGGGTTATTTTGGATCAAGTTCGCCCAAATTTTGGCCCAATATTCTTTTGGATCTCGGTAGTCCAGTAGCGAGAAGCGAGTATGGGTCTCAAGATTCAAATTGCTATTTTGCATTGTTTATCTACTTTCTAGCAGATATAAGTTATAACTATGTTGAGTCGTTGGGAGGATAAACCGTATTATTGAACCAGACCAAACAACAAGCAATGAAACCAAAGACAGATATATGGCCGCTAAACTATAATATAAGTAAGCCTCTCCAGATCATATTATTATCTTAACGGACTAGTATAAGGGCACAAAATCAGTTTTTGGGCCCTAATCGGTCCAATAAGGTTAACTTTAGTCAATATTGGGTTTTGGCTAAATTGAACGGTTTCGAGTTTCCTTTTATGTTAACTTTGAATCAGTTTGAAGTTGGTTTTTAAGAGGAAAACATGTTCATGGCTAGATCGATCGGTTTCGGGTCAACTAGGAAGAACTAGAAGATTCCACCTCTGGAAAGCGCCTACACCTAATGTCTTAAGCCGTTGTTCTATTGAAACAACAGCAGCAGAAAAGTGATGATCGGTTTGATTTGAAACTGGGTTTTATGCAACTCTTTTTGAGATGTTTCGAACTGATTTAAGCCGTTTTCAACAAAGGGTTGCATACCAATTTCAACCTTACAAATCAATTCGGACCCAAAAATGTATTTGAAGGATGTGTTTTGGCCATGTGGCTTGAAACTCTACTGAAAGCATTCACGATGGGTTTTTTTTATATTAGTGAGTATGTTTCATATATTATATGGAATAGTATTGAGTGAAATAGAGAAAAAAATGATTTTGCTTATCCATGTATTTGTTAAGAAATTGTTCACCCCAATTAATTACTTTACATCTTTTAAAAGTGGTTCCAAATGAAAAAAAGAAGAAAAGAAATTATAAAATAATATTATTTAATTGTAAATGATAGAAAAAAATGGTAATTCAATGTGATTATAAGGATAAGAATAAAAAAAACGAATAAGAAACTCATTATGAATGCTCTGACGCACTATCGTAAAATCTACTCACAAAATCTACATGTTGTTGATTTTGTAAGACTCGAACCCATCAATTTGGTTGGGATGAACATCAAGTAGAGGTGTTCAAACCGGTTTTTTTGGCCAAACCAGTTCGGGTTCAAAACTGAACCAGTTTTTTTGTAGTGGGGTTCAAACCGGTTTTTCTTCAAACCGGTTTGGCACACCGAGAACTCAAACCTATCAAACTGGTTCGGACCGGTTTTTTTACCCGAACCGGTTTTTCTTACCGGTTTAACCGATTTTTAACTTTTAAACCGATTTATAAACCGGTTATAAGTGTGTAGATACCAAACCGTTTAAACCGGTTAACTTTTACCGGGACCGGTTTGGGCCAAAACCGGTTTTCTTTGAAATCGGTTCCCGTTTTTTTTGGTGAACCGGTTCCTGAACCGGTTTTTTTGTTCATCTCTAACATCAAGTACCGCCAAATGAAGTTGCCAGAAGAATATCAGTTTGTTTAATTATATTTAATACATAGGGATAGGGATAAGTTTTAAAAATAAAAACAAAAAAACTTAAAGTGTCATTTTTTCAAAGTTTTTAAGAAAAATTGGGTGTTTTTTTTATATTTTAGAAAAATCAAGGGTAGGTTTGGTATAGGATAATAGAATGTACGAATGAATGTAATGAATGAGATAATGAAATTGATGAGAGAATGAAATGACTCATTACATTCAATTGTCTTGTTTGGTTATCATTTATTAATAAATAAAATCATTATTTTGTTTTGTTTGTTAGGTATGAAAAACGAAACAATAAAATGTAAAAGTAGTTATGATGGTGATGACGAGCGGGGGTGGTGGACGGTGGTGGTTTCCGACGGCGGTGGTGGCCGGCGGTGGTTTCCGATGGCAGTGGTGTGGCTGGTGGTGGTTTCCAATGGCAGTGGTGGCAGGCGGCGGTGACGACCGACAGCGTTTTCCGGCGCCGATGGTGGTGGCCTTCGGTGGTTTCCAACGACGACGGTAGTGTCCGACGATGGTGTTTCCGGGGTAGTGGTGGCCAGCTGCGGTGTTGGCCGGTGATGGTTGCTAGTGACGAGCGATCTTGGTGGCCGGTGGTGATTGTTGTGGCGGATGAGTGGGTGGTGTAGGTGACTAATGATAGAATAATGAATTGAATGAAAAAAGAAGGGGGAGTGAATGGAATAAATTTAAGGGAATGGAATCAACTACGTATTGGTTCATTCTATTATTTTCACTAACCAAACATATCTTTATTCATTCACACTCAATGGTTAACTCCATTCCGCTCCTCATTCTTGCATATCAAATGCTACCAAATTGTTTATCTAACGTTGTAATCATGCTATTAACGATGAACCAGAACTTACATTGATTAAGTGAGTGCTAAAAACATCCACAGTAGGGGTGTTCAAAGTCGGATATTCGAAATTTCGGATAGTGATTTGGATCTTCGATATTCATTTTTTATTTTTTAGCTTTTAGTTTTTTTATAATAATTAAGCATATAATATTATAAAAATAATATAAAAACAACTCATATCATTAAAGTCATAATATACACTACAAAATCTCAAACTAAAGTAAAAATATATGTAAATTTCAAAAAATATATATATATATTTTAGTTTTCGGATATTCGAATATCCAAAACTTTTGAAAATCAATATCTGAATCTAAATCCAAATTTTCAGATATCCGAAAATTCGGATATTCCAGATTCGGATTTTTGGATTTTCGGAACGGATTCTCGGATTTGGATATTTTTTAACACCCCTAATCCATAGTAGAGTTATTATCTTTATTCTCTATCATTACTAAAAAGTACAAACTATTTTCATCCTTAAACTCTATTCATCTCTTTAAAATCACTCGTGTCATATTTGTTATCTTAATTTTATACAATTAAACAATACTTATTTTGTGTAACAAATAAATAAAGAAAATTATAAAAAATGAATTGAGGTGCGTTATTATGTTATTTTAGTTACACCACGACCATCACCATAGTCGGTGCTCGATTTTTCAGGATATTTACCCCATACTAATGTTGTAGCTAACTTTCTTTTAACAACAAATCTACCTTATTAATTTATATATTACTCCAATTTAATTTACCGGATACATGAGTTTTAACTCAAAACATTTTTATCTAGTAGCCAAAAGCTTTCAAAAATACTATAAACCGAAAATAAACAAAACTAAAAATAACCGAAACCGAAAACCGAACTGTATACGTAGTCGAAACCTTCATATTCTAACCATATTCGAATCGTAATTCAGTTTTAGTAAGTTAACGGTCAAACAAAATATAGGTTTATTCGGTTCAGTTATTCGCATAAAATGAATTATAACGAACTTAATCAATCTAATCTGATAACCGAACCAAATAAACCAATATCTATTCAAAAAGTCAAATTCTTTTTAATTCGACCACATTGTGATTCGCTTTGGTTCGGTTAATAGTTAGCGCTATAAATATTTAATAGTCAAATTAATCGTTAACCGAACCGTCAAACACCGACCGGGCTTGTCACACGTTACCACTTACAAGTTGGAATTTAAAAAAAGGTATTTAGGGGGAGAGAGGTGACAATAGGGGTTATTCTTGTCGGGATGTGACATTAGGGGATACCGCCCCTAGCAAGGGCGGCTTCTGACCATTGACCGTGTGTGTTGTGTGTGTTGTGGTGGTTTGTTCGGTGATGTGACTGGTCAAAGTGAGACCTCGCCCTTGGGAAGGGCAAGTTCTCCTCCCAACCATCCGATTGAAGATGATGCAGATGATGCAGATTATGATGTGACCTTGCATGGAGACCACGCCTTTGGAAAGGGCGGGTTCTCCATCTACCCGTCTGTTCTACCAACCTCCTTTAATCTACAGTCCACATTTCAACCACCTTAAAATTTTAAATTATTCGTTTTAGCACCTTTCACTATATATTCGTTTAACCATCGCATATTTCCCTTTACAATTCGTTCAACTCGTTTCTTCAAAATTTCTTTAGAGTTTCAAACTTCATTTCAAAAATCAAAATAAGCTGAAGAATTACACCAGGTCCACTAAATAACGATTTGTTATTTCTAAGTAGTCAACACAGAGCTAATTATTATTTTCGAGATCTAGAAAGCGATGAAGAATTTTTACGTGCTAGACGAGGTGATAAAGCTTTTTGGGATTACATTGAGGAAGTGCCTATCCTTGAAAATATTATGAGATATATAAGGTTGACTGGTTTTGCGGGTGTGATCGAGTGTGGTTATCGCAAACTTGATCGTGCTTTTATCTCAACTTTGGTGGAGAGATGGAGGCCGGAGACACATACATTTCATTTACCGGTTGGCGAAACCACAGTAACCCTTCAAGATGTACAAGTTTTATGGGGTTTGGCGGTTGAAGGTGATGTTGTTTCTGACACTGATTATGCTATGAATGCATTTGAAATTATAATGAGGTTTGAGTATTTAACCGATTGTACACTCGCTAGAAAAGCTGTAAATGGTTATAAGTTAAACCTAAGGTTTATTTTAAATGAAATAATAAAACCATTCCCTCATAATGCCATTGATTTTCAGTGCATCCAACGAGCTAGATTAATTTTATTTTTTTATGATTGGTGCCACTTTATTTCCTGATACTTATACCAACTGGGTGCACATAAATTATTTAAGTCATATTGAAAACTTAAATAACTGTGGTAGACTTAGTTGGAGAAGTGTAATTTTAGCCTTTTTGTATAGACAATTATGTAAGGCAACGAGTGTCACAAATCGAAAAGTTGGTGGACCTTTATTCTTGTTGCAATTATGGGCATGGGAAAGATTACCTTCTATGTGTCCCAAGAATACGAGATCTATTGATTTCAGGGTGTATGTTAAAAAAACTTATGTATTGAATATTTATCTGTAATCTTATATTTTTCTAGTTAACCTGGTATATTTAAAAACTTGATTACAGATGGAATGGTGAACTTAGTTATGTAAACATCACTCCGCACTGTTTGAGTGCATATCGATCTCAGCTGCATTCATTAAGCGAGGCCACGGTATTAATATTAATCTGATATTATTTTACCCAGAAGGGGTAGAGGACGAGGGCGGGTTGGTAGACATGTTGTTGATGATAATGTTGTGTAACAGAATATGACAGAACAAAGGGATCACAAAATAACAGTTCGACTCCTCCTTTTTAAGCTAAATAAGCAACCAAATTTTTTTTTATGATGGTACCTCAACTACTCAGTTTCCATATCTTAGTCAAATGGAGACCCAGAATTTCGTAGAAGGAGGCCCGCCAAATCCTTATCAAAACCCTGATACTAGTTATCAACAATCATTTCACCATTTTCTCCGTTACCTTATTACTCTCAATTTCAAGATACATCTCAATCTGTTGACCAGTTTTTTAATCTATCTCATTGGTCGTTCGACTTAAATGATGAAGCAACAAACGATAATGATGACACTCGTTAGATGTTATTTTTTATATTTTTAGTGATGTATTTTACCTTCTTAGTTATGTAATTTTCTATTATTTATATAATGCAATTTTATTATAAAATACAAACATATAAATAGTTTTATTTAACCGTATAATTGAAAAATAAAAATTTAATTTTAGATGTATGGAAGTTTTAAAAAAATAAAGTTTTTAGAGAGAGATGGTTGATAATATTTCAGTTATTTATCTTTGAACATTTTATTTTGTTAACAAATGAACTTAAAACACGAACTTAAACATGTTATTTTGTTAATGCATAAACGTGAACAAAAATATGAGCTCATCAAGCATTTGTGTTCACTCTCAACATGTTATTTGTTAAGAAATGAACTTAAAACACAAACTTAAACGTGATATTTTGTTAACGCATAACCGTGAACAAAAATATGAGCTCGTCAAGTATTCGTGTTCATTCGTATTAACACATTGATAACCATAATAAAATAAATCAGATAACCGAGAATCGAAGCACCTAACTTAAATCAAATAAATAAAATTAAGTGTATTGAGAACCCGCCCTTGCCAAGGGCGAGTTCTCAAAAAATCAGACAATCACATCAAGCAAACACTATTCAAACAAAACACACCCGGTCAAGAGGCAGAAGCCGCCCCTGCCAAAAACGGTATCCTCTAAAGTCAAAATCAAACAAGAATGACCGCTCTTGTCAACTATCCCCTAAATACCCTCGTTTTTTAAAAAAATCTAAAAGTGGCAGCTAAGCAGGCACCGTTTTGTTATAATTTGATTTATTTAATAGAATAAAATTTAGAAACAGAAAAACATATATAACAATATTTATTATAGCATCACCGCTAGAAGAAATCACACCACCTTTACGTGGCACTCTCTAATCTCTCATCAGTCATCTACAACCTTCATCACCATCTCTTCTTCATCTTCATCATAACATCACACACACACACACACTACACACATACAGTAGCAATGGATCTGGTTAACGGTTTCTTAAATATAGCAGCACCTGCTTTCACCTTCTTCACCATGTTATTCTTCCTCCCTCCATGGATCTTAATTCTGAAGATGTCTCCGGCAAAGTCGTCCTCATCACCGGCGCTTCCTCCGGCATCGGAGAGGTGTGTTTTAACCGGAGAAACTGCACGTAAATGGCTGAGTTTCTACGTTTTGATCCGTTTTTAGGTTTTGGCTTTTGAGAATTGAAATCGAATTGAGGTTTTGTGTTATGAAGTAATTGGATCGATGAATTGAGATTCACCGATGCATTGTCTCGCGTATGATGACTGAATTTCTCCGTTTTAGTTTATAGCTTTTTGGCTATTGAAATTGAATTGAAGTTTTGTGTTACGAAGTAATTGAATCGACGAGTTGAAATTGTACGATGCAATATCTTCGTTTTTAATCCGTTATTGTTTATAGCTTTTTGACTATTGAATTCGAATTGAATTTTTTTAACTGAATCGATAACTTGAAATTCACCAATGCAGCATCTCGCGTATGATGGCTGAAATTCTCCATTTTGATCCGTTTCAGTTTATAGCTTTGAGTATTGAAATCGATTTGAAGTTTTATGTTAGGAAGCTATTGAATCGACGAATTGAAATCATACAATGCAGCATCTAGAGTATATATGATGGCTGAATTTCTCCGTTTTTGCTTTATAGCTTTTGAGTGTTGAAATAGAATTGAAGTTTTCTGTTATGAATCAATTGAATTGACGAAATGAAACTATACAATGCAGCATCTCGCGTATGAGTACGCTAGCAGAGGAGCACGATTGGCGCTCACCGCTCGTCGAGAAGATCGTCTCCGAACAGTCGCTGATCGGTGCCTACAAATCGGATCACCGGATGTTATAGTCATCCGTTCCGATGTCTCCGACGCTCATGATTGTAAACGAATGGTAGATCAAACTGTGAATCACTTCAATCGATGTAAACATATACTCCCTACCTTATAAATTCAATGAACATCGTTACGGAACTATGCGTTTCTATCGTAATTTGATGAACATCTTTTGTGATTGATTTTGTATTTTTGTTCTTGGATATCTAATTGTGTGAGTGATCAATGCAGTGGATCATTTGGTGAATAATGCTGGAATTTCTCAAGTGTGTATGCTGGAAGAAGTAGATGAAATCACCAATTCACGACCTGTCATGGTAATGTCAAATTTGTGAAGATGTGGATCTAGATATATGTTAAAGTACAGGGACCGAAAATGTAAAGCTTCATAAGTATAAACAACAGGGATTCAAGTTTATTGTTTATAAGTTGAGGGACTGAGTGTAAATATTGTTAATTAGATTGTTAGTTAGTTAATAGGCTGTTAGAATCACTTTTTTTTATGTGAAGACCCTAATTGAAGACACTAAAAATGTAGTCATGTAGGACTAAATGGATGATCTAAATGGATGATGGGCTTTCTTGGGCTGCACTAATGGGTTGTTATATTCTGAAGTGGCCCATGTTATTATTATCTAAATTTAACGGGTTTTTTTTGCAGGATATAAACTTCTGGGGCTCAGTTTACACTACAAAATTTGCAGCTCCACACCTAAGGAACTGTGGAGGCAGAATCATCGTGCTTTCATCCGCGGCTTGATGGCTTCCTGCACCTAGGATGAGTATCTACAATGTAAGCTCCTTTCTTTTGCAACCATTTGTTACGTGTAAATGTGTCCATGTGGGTTGTGAATATAATGAACCCAAGCTCTGGCCTGAGTCTAAACTCATATAGCTAAAAATTGTAAGCATATGATATTTGAATAAAATAATTATATCTATGATAAATGACTAGCAATTTGGGCTCAAAGTTTGAAAAGTTGCAAGCCTTTGAACCGTCGAGCTAGATCTCTCTTAAAGGTCTCCGACTGGACGGTTTCATGCGCGAGCTCTCTCAAACTGGACGGCATGGCCCTCCCTGAAAGGGGCGGGGTGGGCGATCGCCCAGGGCCCAACCTCGAGGCCCAAAATTTTTCAAAAAGTATGTTATGTGTGTGTATTAACAACTATAGGATATTAACAAACTAATTTACAAACCCAATAGCAATTTGATTGTTTGACTTATTAGAACTTAGGGCTCGTAACATTTTTATTGTTTATTGGTAAAACAATTAGTGTTGTATTATAAACTTTTTACATATAGGTTATTAACTTTATAGTATAGAGACCCGTTTTTTTCCTACTCACCCAGGGCCCAAAATTTTGTGACGACTCTCAGGACCGGCCCCGCTGGACGGGCTCGTGCTAGAGCCTAGGCTAGCCTGACTCCGGTTTGGCTCGTTTACACTTTCATTTTTTATGTGCTTTCCCCACTAACCGTAGACTATGGCATGCTAGACTAGGCAAGCAAAGCAGCACTAGCATAGTTTTGTGAAACCATGAGGGTTGAATTCGGGTCGGATTATATGGTAGTCGATCAAGTTACTCGAGATGTAAGCTAGCTTCAATTCTTGAACTCTTCATTAATTACTTGTTAATTATTAGTTTAAGCAAATGCAATAACTCGAATTATATGATAATCAGACGCAAGTGAACTTGTGTCCAGTGGGGAAGGTAGAAGGAACCGCAAGGGCAATAGTAAAGCAAACACTCAGAGGAGAACGGTACGTGACAGAACCATCATGGATGAAGATGAGTTACGTGTGGAAGGTGTTGTGGCCCGAGTCGGTGGAGTGGGTGAACCAATTGATGTGCATGACAACTATTGGCGGTGAGTCTCGCCATCACACTTTAGGGAAGCGAATTGTGGACATGGTTGGAGGTCGCAGTATTTTGTACCCCGCGAGCATTCGGTCACCTGAGATGAAATCGGACTAACGTTCGCCTTAATCGCTGTACGTTATTGAGTTGTGAGGTGGTTGTTTATAGTCCCTTTCGTGTTGTGTGTAGTTTCTAGATGCGGTTGCGTATAAAAAATAAAAAGCTTTCAGATGATTACCCCTAACGTTATTTGTGCATTATTAATCACTCTTGCAAACATTGTGTTGATAATCTCGGTTATCTCTGTTAATTTAATATATTCGTTTTTCTTAGAGAAATAAATTGAGGATAATAAATAAAATTAAGAGGTGCTTGTCAGTTTTCACAGAGGAAAATTCATCAAATAGAAATAGATGGATTACCTTTAAAAATCAACTTGAAACATCTCACATTAAATGGATGATTGTTGACACTAATATGTGTTTGGTTGGAAGAATGGAATGAAATGAAATGAAATTGAGAAACTAGTATAGTTTTTTAAAAAAAATTATGTTTAAGTGGGTAATGAAATGTAAAATCCAAGAGAATGTTTTAACTTAATTTCTTTGGTTGTGGGATTTTAAAATCCTTTCACCTAGAGAGGGAATTTGAAATCCCACAACCAAGGGAATTGAGGTGAAAATTTTACTTTGGGTTTTATATTTCATTACTCACTCAAACATAATTTTACTTAAAACTATAGTAGTTTCTCAATTTAATTGCATTTCATTCTATTCTTCCAACCAAACGCCCTAATAGTTTTATATCTTTAGTTCCAAACTTCCAATTATAATAACCATTAACCCATAGCATGTTATATTTAACTTCCAAACCCCATCAAAACATGTTACAAACCTCGACCATTAACTAAAATGAGAGACCAGCCATGCACCACCTTAAACTAACCCAGGGACGGAGCTTGAACATCCCCGTAGGGGGCAGGTGCGGAATTATTTTTTTTAAATGCGCGCGGGGGGGGGACTTGATATTATATAAAAATTTACATTACCGGACTAAAAGTTTAAAATAACAAACTAAAATTTAACACTACTGACGAAAAA
>BJCM01065769.1:0-10662 GCA_018326385.1 Flaveria bidentis | reverse complement strand
ATTGCCGGCTCCTGATGACGTATGCTTGTTCATCATGGGAACCAAGTACACTTAGCCAATCTTATATACTTGTAATCAAGTCGAGGTTTGGTTGTAACTGTATGTGTTCTATAAGCTTGCTAACTCGTAACCATTGACATGAATTGCTACTTGTAACCTTTTTTACACATATATATGTTTGCGTGTCTTTAAACCATGGGAACTCACCAACTTTATTGTTGACCCTATATTTTTTAATATGTTTCAGGTTTCCTACTTGAAGATTTTCTTGTGCTCATATAGTACTTGGACCTAGTTTAAATTGAAAGTCTTATGTTATTGGTTGTATCTTGATTGTTTTGTAATTACTTATTTGTCTTGTAATGTTTAATGGATAATGGCATTTAATATTATTTCAACTTAATTAGTTCCATATGCTATGAGAAATCGTCTCCCATTCGTCCGCCACGATGATTCCGCTGTCGGTCGGGGTGTGACAGCGCGCGTTATGGATACTATGAGTTTCTCGTTATGTCTTTTGATTTGACCAATGAGTCAGCTGCTTTTGGGGAATTGATGAATCAAGTGTGTCAGCCGATGTTAGATAATTAGTGATGAGGATATCCTGATTTACTCGAAGAGCGAGGAGTACGTCGGTAATGTTCGGGAGGTATTGGAGACGCTGAGAAAAGAGAAGTTGTACGCCAAATTCTCGAAGTGTGCATTTTGGTTGCACGAAGTTCAATTCTCGGGTCATGTGGTGAATCCTGACGCGATTATGGTGGACCCGACAAAGGTGGAGGCAGTGATGCAATGGAAGTCTCCAAAGACGCCATCCGAGATCCGTAGTTTCTTGGGTTTGGCGGGCTACTACAGGAGATTCATCCCAGACTTTTCCGAGATCGCTTCTCCACTAACCAAGTTGACCCAGAAAGATGTGAAAATTTTATGGGGTCCAGCTCTAGAGAATGCATTTGAAGAACCAAAGGCAAGACTGACTCAAGCTCCTGTTCTATCATTACCCGATGGAAGTGAAGATCTGGTGTTTTATTCTGATGCTTCCTAATCGGGGTTGGGGTGTGTGTTAATGCAGAAGGAAAGGTTATAGCCTCTGCATCCTGACAGTGGAAGGTTCATGAGGCCAATTATCCTACTCATGACTTGAATGAGATGCCTGGTTGCGGAATTGGGTGAAAACACACCTGGTGTTGGAACCTAATTTGGACGGATGTGGATTCCTTGTTTTGGGGGATCTACGAGTGAAGATTTTGGATGAAGCTCACAAGACTCGATATTCCATTCATCTCAGTGCCACAAAGATGTATAAAGACATAAAGAAGGATTACTGGCGGCCGGGTATGAAGCAAGAAGTGGTGGAGTATGTGGGTAAATGCCTTACTTGCCTACAAGTGAAGGCCGAGCATCAGAAGTAGTACAGGAAGGTCTAACCTTTGGATAGACTAGAATGGAAGGGGGACCACATCACCACGGATTTTATCGTGAAGCTACCTCATGCCCCAAAAGGGTATGATGCTATCTGGTAGGAGATGTAGAACACCTGTGTGGGTTGGGTAGATGTTGACCATAAAGAGTTAGAGAGCGCCGAAGTGGTCGAGGCTACGACTAAGAAGCTGGAAAGGATCAAAGCCTTTGTGAAGGTAGCCAAAGATAGACAAGAAGCCATTACTGGATAAATGACATAGACCGATTGAATTCCAGGTGGGAGACTGGAAAAGAGATGAGGCAGTATTGCCCATAATTGTTTAAGGAATAACAGGTTTTGGGGACGAAACCTATATAAGGGGGTGGACTTGTAACACCCGGATAATTTCTTTAAAGCTGACGAAAGAAATAAAAGAAATAAAGCCCAAAGTTGAGGGACCAAACTTGCCAAAACAGGAAAACCCTTGAAGAAGTGGGAGTATGAAAGGGGGAAGGCACCCACACCCTTTCCCACACCCATTAATTTTCGGATTAGAGAGAAAAGAAGGAGAAAAAGTGGTCTCAAGCTTGGTTCGTGTGGATTCGAGTGTGGAAATCGAAGTGTAGCGAGTTGAATCGAAGTTCTACTCGACGAGGTTGTCAAGGTGAGTTATAGGACCCCTCTTTTACCCGTTTTTGAATGATTTTGGGGCTAGAACACATCAGAAAACCCTTTTTCGAGTATTTGGGTGTAAACCTGTTAATGTATGTTTGTGTATGTGTATGATTCGTTTGGGGCTTGATTTCGGGCTTGGTTATGCTTGAATGATGTCATGGTATGCTTCCCTAAGGATTAGAATGGTTGATTTGAGCATAAAAGAGATTTGGAAGAATTTGGAGGTCAAATTTGGCAGCTGCAGTTCGGGATGAACTGCATTCTGCATAAGCTAGAGCTAGGTGACCGAATGGAGGTCCATACGTCCGAGTGGCATGCGACTAGGTCCGTACGCACGAAAGGAGTGCGACTGAGGTTCATTCGCACGAAAGTAGTGCGACTGAGGGTTATACACATGAGGGCTATGCGACTGAAGGGAATGCGGATGAAGGTCATGCGACTGAATGAAATGCGGATGAAGGTCATGCGACTGGAGCCCATACGCCTGTGAGTCGTGCGATTAAGGTTCATACGCATGAACGGTTTGCGACTTAGGGCCATCCACATGAAGGTCATGCGACTGAGGTCCATACGCCCAGATGTCATGCGACTGAGGTTCATTCGCATGGGAAGTATGCGATTGGAGGCTATGCCACTGGAGGTCCATTCGCCTGAGTGTTCTCATACGTATGGAGGATCATGCGACCGAATGGAGTCCATACGCCCGAATGACCATAGTTTACTGTTCGACTTTTGGGAATGTACACGAGTAGGTTCGGACCTTTGGGATTGTTGATGATGTGATGGGCATGGATGGGGTGATGTATGAAGATGATGTGTGATGTTGTATGGTTATATGATGCGATGCGTGTGATTGATGTGATGTGTGATGTTGTATGCTTTTGCATGATGTATGCTATGTATGTATGATGATGCCCTGTATGATGATGTTATATGTGTATGTTGATGTTCCTTATTATGATGTATGTTTATCTTTCCCATGGCTTTACGATGAATGTTAATGAATGAAATGAAGTATTATGTAACATATAGTGGAAGATAATGAAAAGAGGAACATGATGAATGCATGCATGAATGAATAATGAAAGTAATAAAAGTCTTGCAAGCATTGTATGTCGGGACACGACATTAAAAGGTGTTAGCCCAATGGTGTGCGGGTTCGCTACCTTGGGAGGATGCACATCGGGGTCTTTCTTTGTGATGGACCATTTGTATGGGACCATTGTTTCTTGCCTTAGGTACTGTGGCCAGAGGTGTTGGGCACCGTGAATGAAAGTCTATTATAGGCTTAGGTCCAGTACCATGAGCATGAATGGCATAACACATGACAATGGTATACCCGAACTTTATCTTACGTACTGTGGCCAGAGGTGCTATGCACCGTGAATGAAGGTCTATGATAGGCTTAGGTCCAGTACCATGAGCATGAAGGGTAAAGTTCATAGTTTTGATGGAAGAAAAAGATGTAATGATGAATGAACGAATGAAAGTAAGAATAAATGAATGAACGGAACTTAATGAACGATAAAGAAAATAACTATTACCTATGTGTACGTATGATGTATGATCGCATGAAAATAAGGAACGGTTTTAAAGAAGGAAAAGTATGTTTTATTATTAAACTAGAACTCACTCAGCAACGCTGACTTTTATGTGTTTCCAATTGGCAGGTATGTTACTAAGGATGGCACAGGGCGACTACTCAGTTCTTTTGGGATGGCATCCATTGTAATAACGCTTTTGTAATGAAATGTAACATGTATTTTGTAATTCGATAATGACATATTTTTTGCAAAAGCTATTATATTTAAATGGAATGTTGGGTTAAGATAATAAATATATATGTTTTATGTGCGTTGATCGACCAGCTATAAGCGTCCCGGGAACGAGGCCTTACATATATATGTATGTATATATATATATATATATATATATATGTATATAGATATACATATATGTATATAGATATACATATATGTATATACATATACATATATGTATATACATATACATATATGTATATACATATACATATATGTATATACCTTCAGCCACCACCACTATAACCCTCTCATCATATAACCTCCCTGCCTAGTCCACCGCCGACCTAAAAGTGCTCTGTCAGGCAGCGATCATATGCTTGCAATTATCCGCTGGCAAACCCTGAATATACATCTTGATCTTTCGAGATAGAGGTGTCACTTGATCCGGCACCAAACGTGCCATCTCGTTGAATTTGGTGGTGTACTGTTGGTGTGTCATGGTTTCCGCCTCCAGTTGTAGGAATTCTCTCTCAACTTTATCCATTTCTCTATGAGGGCAGAACTCCTCAATCACCATCTTCCTCAGTTCAGACCATTTCATCCTCCCGATTGCCCGACTACCCTCGGCTTGGACTATATTATCCCACCAGCACAGAGTCGAGTCCACAATAGAGTGGGTAGCGAACTTCACTTTCTGGTCCTCCTGACACTCACTGATGTCAAGAACAACCTCCATTTTCCTCACCCACCACTGATACCATCAAAAGTAGGGGGCTTGCATTTCATAAACGCCCCGTAGTTACAGCCTCGTGCCGCCTCCGGCACAGACTCTTCATCTTCCTCTTCATCATCAGACAGAACCGTTTCAGGCTCTGGATGTTCCCGTTCTCCCGAGGACCTATTCCTTTTTTTCCTTTCTCCTTCCCATACTGCCTTTAAAACTTCGGTCACCACAGACGGTAAGATTGTTTGCATGACCTGATGCACCTCTTCAACCACCGCCTCTTTTACCGAGGCCCTCAGGTTTGCACTCTCATCACCACCCTCCGGATGAGGGGTCTCGGGTTCCTCATGAACCACCTTCTCAACTCTGGGTCTTCCTCTTATGGCCCGTGGTCCAGCACCACGTCCACCACCACCTCCACCACGAGAGGCTTTCGAAGATCTACCACCGGCCATTCACACACACACACACACTGAAAGATTCAAACACCAACACGGTCATTCAAGAGAACAGCTCAGTTTATGTCAAGTATAGTAAGTCCCTAATTACAATGGATAGTTGTGATTAGCCTCTTACTTTACTCTTCATACCCCAAGAATTATCTGTCCTGACTACATTAGTATTTAAATCTACAAATAACACTTAACCACATACCATGCACTCATAATACCGGTTAACATTAAAGAAAATACCTGATGGCTACTCAGATTGGCAACCCTTCCCTTTCCGTCCCATTCTCAGTTTAAGTTAAGGTTTATTTTGAAAATTTACCCATTTCACTTAAACTTTGGCTCTGATACCAACTTGTAAGGCCCCGTTCCCGGGACGCTTACAACTGGTAAATTATTATATATTTTCATTGTAATACATAAACACGTTGCAACAGAAACATTTAAACAAGACATTCCATTTCAATATTATAGCTTTTGCAAAAAACACATCGTAATTCAATTACAAAACCCAATTTGCATTACATCACAAAAGCTTTATGAATATGGATGCCATCCAAAAGAGTTGAGTAGCCACCTTATGTCATCCTCAACAACCATTACCTGCCAACTTGAAACACATAAATGTCAGCGTTGCTGAGGGGGTTCTAGTTTTATAATAAAACATACTTTTCTTTCATGAAAATCGTTTATTACTTTCATGCGATCACACATCATACGTACATATAGATAATAGTTATTATCTTCATCGTTCATTAACTTTCGCATTCTTTCAACATTACATCTTTTCTTTCCTTCAACCATAAACTTTACCCTGCTATTCCTGGTACTGGACCTAGGTCTATCATAGACCAGCAATAACAGTGCTCCGCACCTCTGATCACAGCACCTAGGGTAGAGTGTAGGTGTACCACTGCTATGTGCAATACCCAGCTATTCCTGGAACTGGACCTAGGCCTATCATAGACCAGCTATAACGGTGCTCCGCACCTCTGGTCACGATACCTAGGGCATGCAGCAATGGTGCTATACAAATGGTCAATCACAAAGAAAGACCTCAATGTGCATCCTCCCGGGGTAGCGAACCCGCACATCGTTGGGCTAACACCTTTTAATGGCGTGTCCCGACATACTATGCTTGCAATAGTTTCTTTACTTTCAATCATTCGTTAATGCATGCATTCTTACTTCATGTTCCTCTTTTATTTATCTTTCACTTTACATTACATAATACTTTCACTTTATTCATTAACGTTCAACGTAAAGTCATAGGAAAGATAAACATACATCATAACAAGGAACATAACATACCCAGTCATCAACATCATACCGGACAACATCATACATACATAACATACATCATGCATAAACATGCAACATCATCATCATGCCCAACATACTCTCTAAGACCTCAACAGTCATCTTACGAGAACTTACAGGAACTTTCATGTCAAAACTTACATCTGCACTTTCCCCCAAAAGTCAGTAATTAAACTACACTTCCCTCAGGTACACCAACCCTACTTGGGCATATGGGCACCCTTCAGTCGCATGGCCTCTAGGCGACTGAACATCATGCGATTGAACTAATGCGGATGAACACCTATGCCAATGAACACCCAATCGTGCGAATGGATCTCATGCGAATGGACTCAATGCGGATGAGTCCTATGCAAATGGAACTAATGCAGATGAGCACTTATGCGAATGGGCCCTCAGTCGCAGGACTCCCCATGCGATTGACTCTCAGTAGCACGACTGGCAGGTGTATGGGCCTCAGTTGTACGTCTCATATGTGATTGACCTTCAATCGCACGATTGGCATGCGTATGACTTTAGTCGTACGATAGGCATGCCATTCGGTCGCATAGCCCTAGCTGTGTAGAATGTAGCTCACTCCCGAACCCAATCTGCCACTTTCGACCTCCAAGCTCATCTAGACCCATTCTAAGCCCAAATCAACCATTCTAAACCTTAGGAATGCATACCACAACACCATTCAAGCACACACAAGCTTAAAAGCAAGACTCAAACGAATCATACACATACACACACATACACAAACGGGTCAGCACACACACACTCTTCAAAAACCCGATTTTCAGATTAGTTCCAGCCCCAAAACTAGCCAAAAACATTTAAAAGAGGGGTCCTAGAACTCACACAAACGATCACAACCAGAAGAGCTTTGTTTGGACCCGCTACACGACGATTTTACACACTTGATTTCACCTGAACCAACCTTTTCCTCTCTTTTCTCCCTTTTTCTCTCTTTTTTCTTTCTTTGTTGAAATTTTGGAGATGTGGGGAGGGTGTGGGCTGCCCTCCCCTCTTATGCTCCTTCTCTTCCGAATTTTCTTGCTTTTTGGCAAGTTTGGTCCCTCGACTTTGGACTTTATTTCTTTTTCTTCTTTCGCCGACTTCAAAAATAAATATTCGGGTGTTACAAAGAGAGTTCAAAATTAAGATACTCATTTGATTTTCTTGAACTATTAAGTATATATAATTTATATCTTATATTAAAATATTGTATTGTAAATTTTTTTTATTACTAGCTATAATAAATTAAAATTCTTTTTTTTAATTAAAAACACACATTTTAAAAGCAAAAATACGAATGAACTTTATACCAAAATTTCATTTTACCAAAAAAATATTTAAAAACCATAATTTTTTACAAAACAAAAGTTTAAGAAAAATACGTTATTGTTTATTAATTAAAATAGTTATTTATACGTAATTATAATCATATTTTTTCTTCAAGTATAGTTTTATAATTCATAATTTTTTTATTAATTATTTAATAATTTATTTATTCAAACGCATAATATTCGGAGTATTAACCTAGTTATATATACTTAAAATGATGACAAGAAGCTCGAATAATTAACGAGGAATTTTACATTACAGGAAGCTCTAATAATGAAACGAAGAAATTTACATGCAATGATATCTATTTGACAAGTGCACCATCCACGAAGGTTACACCACTCACAAACACACCTCTCAGTGCTGTCAAACCACCATGAAGGCACAACATGAAAGAATATGGACATTACTAGTAACCAGCGTTATGGCTATAATTTATGACGTTTGCAACTTTGTCCAAGAGAGTCGGCATTTTGAGACCGTCGATCGGAAGTAAAAAAGTGTAATATATATATAGGTTGGTATGTTAAATATTTAATCCCTTAAAAAAGAAACTTTTTAAAAGTTTTTATTATTTGATCATATGTGGTATTTTGAAAGGAAAAGAGAGAAGTGTAAAAAGTAATGATGATTGGTAGGATGGCTTGTTCTACTAGAATGTGAAAAAGAATGAGAGTAATTGTGACATTACACCAATACCAAATTCTGATGATTGGCCTTCAAGGAAAATGCAACATAATTTTCTAAGTAAAAACCTTCACCCTCATCTAAGCAACCTCAACCCCTTCTTAGGCACCTCTTGTTTCACCAACAAATGAGCATTTGGTTGCTTTCTTTTCTTCTCCCAAAATGGGATGGCTTCAATCCCTCCTCTCTCCGATCAAGAAGCTTTGGGTTAAACTACATTCTACCCACCATAAGAGTATGCTCTCATTACACTTTCTTGCCTCTTTTTTTACACTTGTTCACACTTTTTTATTAATTTTAATTTTAGCAAACACCAGCACTGGCTTCAACGACGGATATGTCCGTCAGAAATTTCCTGGTAACGTAAACCAATTATTTTTAGGATTATTATATGGTTAATAAGTACTTGCTATCTTTAAGTTTGTGATCGAGTCAAATGTAAATTCTAAGGTGCATTGATAGTAGGAAAATCGTGATGCATGCAATATCCTTGTCTTGGCCCATGAATGGTTTCCATGTACAGGAAAAGAGACATGGGGTATGGGGATATTTGTATTTTTATGTGGTCTAGAAAGTTAATAAGAGTTTGTAGGAAGTTTTTAATAAGACGTTTGCTTTTGAAGAAAATTACTATCTAGAGCAGCCGACGCATAAGTTCTTTATACTTCGACGAACTTAGCATTGTTTATGTCAATGTATTTTTTTGATTTTCTTAATAAATAATACATGTAACACATAATTTTTATATATCTAATAACTTGTCATTTTACTTTGTACGATAGTTTTTTTAAAGGCCTAGCATTTCAATATAAGTATTTATTTAAAATCGAGTTGTATTTGTTATATATTTGAGATAAAAGCACTTAAAATTTAATATAGTTAATATAATAGAGACGAAAAAAATTTAAAGAAGCTATGTATTTAGATCTCTGAAAAATGTAAAAGTTATAACTGTAATAAGAAAAAAAATTAAAATATGTAAAAGAAATTACTGAAAAATATATAAAAAATTAATAAGTTATAGATAATGAGTTAGCTTACTACATGCGTACATTTTCCGTAAGTAGCAAATTTCCTACAACCAAACATGTCTTAAAATCTTCCTAGAAACTCTTGATAATTCCATAAATCACATACAAATAAAAAAAATAGGCTATGGATAATACAATTATATTTTCTTACAACTGCTGTTCTCCTTATTTATATATACTAAAAAAGCTAACCCGTATGACCATACGATGAGGATTATGTGTATATATCGGCTGTTTAAAAGAGACACAATTTATTCGACCACTACTTGGTGCCATTTTTTATGTAGTAGTTAATTGGGTAAAAGTATAAATGAAATCCCTCTTTTAATTTGATACATTTTTTTTTCTAAAAAACAGGTTAATGTCCTTTCTAATTAGATAAAATAATCACAATGTTTCGTTGATAAGATTTGAAACCCCTTATTGGCAGGTTTACGACATGGATACCATTAGGCTAAGCCTCCCATCAGTTTTAAGTTTGTGTTTTATTATACTTAAAAAAAGATTAATTATAGTAAAATTACATCTATTTAT
Source organism: Flaveria bidentis (assembly GCA_018326385.1). Taxonomy (NCBI): domain Eukaryota; kingdom Viridiplantae; phylum Streptophyta; class Magnoliopsida; order Asterales; family Asteraceae; genus Flaveria; species Flaveria bidentis. The sequence goes on along the minus strand of BJCM01065769.1, from coordinate 748 downwards.
AGAAAATATTCTTGTTTAACTACTAAATGAAACTGTAATATAATCATAGAGACAATGATACGTATTTTACATCGATGATAGCCATGTATTTCACTATAAAACTGTGCCGATATGCCATACTATGAGTCAATGATAGGGAGTAAAGGTTTCAATCTTTTACTATGGTTATGGTTATTGTTAGGATGTGAAAGAAGAAAATAACGATAATGATAAAATTATTACAATAACAATGACAATGACAATGATAATGATAATGATAATGATAATGATAATGATAATGATAACTGGTGGTGGTGGTGGTGGAATTTTTTTATCACTGAGTTTTCTTTTCCCACAGCCACTTTCTTGTAGCAAATATGTCATTAGCTTCATTTTGATACAAATTTGTCACGAATATCTTATACCTAAAGCTTTAGTTTTGTAGTAGTGAATGGGCTAAAGGACTCTTTCGTTTATAATTTGCTATCTAATTCATATAAGCTGAAAACAGTTGGTTTTAGTGGGTTATTTAGCAATATTGATGAAATCAGTTAAAGAGTACTGGTTGGTTAGTTAGTTGTATCATACAATGCTAGTTAGATAGATCTTTCAAGGGCTGTACGATCGATTGCTTTTTAAAAAGTTTGTGGCTTTAAAAGTTTGTGGCTTGGATCAATTTCAAAGGTCAACCTAAAAAATGTTCTTTTAAAATTTACTCGTTTATAAACAAGTCAAGTAGGAATCCATAGATGTTAGGCTTGTTGACTTG
>BJCM01065767.1:0-11483 GCA_018326385.1 Flaveria bidentis | reverse complement strand
TATATATATATATTGTTTTGATCTATTGTTCTGTTTGACTTCGATTAGGTTTATAGGTTTTTGCTGTGATGTTACGGATCTGAGTTTTTTGTTTAACTTGATTGTGTGTTATTTGATTCAATTAGTATATTTAAACTTATTTGGCCACTTTTTAATCGATTTTATCTGTTTATGAAATTGTTGGGGTGAAGAATTGCTGGTATTAGTTTTGTTGATATATGTCGTAATTTGACGGAGGGGAGATCTGTTTTTTTTCTTAATTTTTTTATATAGATCTACTGTTCTGTTGGACCTCGATTACGTTTATAGGTTTTTGCTTTGTTGTTTGGGATCTGATTTGTGTTTTCAGCTTGTTTGTGTTATTAGATTCAAATGGTGCTTAAACAAATATGGATCTGATACGTTTCGTAGTTGTATACTTGTATTGCATTCTTCAGTTGATATGGTGTATATTTGTTTTTCTTAAATCAGCAATCTAATCTAATCTTAATACTATGCCACCTGACCAAAGGCCCTTTGGTTGGCGTATATTTGTTATGTGGTCATAATTGATCCATAGAGCTAAGTGCATCTTTGTTAAACGTGAACAATGTTTGTTCTGAAATGAATGACCATGATTCATAGTTCACTTGATCAGATGATTTAATAGTTGATGTTTCATTAGTGGCTTTTTGCCATCTCTTTAAAAGTGAACAAAATTTTCTTTTAGAAATTGGTTTCATTGTTAATTGTTAAATGTTAATATGATAGTATTTTCACTTATCAATGTCTTTTTTATACTGGTGTGTAGTCCAGATGATACTGTATCATTTGGGATCTTTTGAAAAGAAAGCATTTTTTCAGCTGATATAATTCAATACATATACTGATTACTGAGTTACTGACATCCATGTTGTAATGATATTTGCTTATCTCGAACTTAAAATCTGCCCAACTTTATGATAATCATATACTTATAATAGAAATAAACACAGATTTGTTATTATTTATCAGTTTATGTCAGAAGCATATAGTAATTCCTTTTTTTCAATCCTTCTTATCAGATGAGCTAATTGCTAATGCTGCTTACATTGGCACCCCTGGAAAGGGTATTCTTGCTGCTGATGAGTCAACTGGCACAATTGGAAAGCGTCTATCCAGCATCAATGTTGAGAACGTCGAGTCAAACAGGAGAGCTCTTCGTGAGCTTCTTTTCTGCACCCCTGGTGCCCTCCAATACCTCAGTGGAATCATCCTTTTTGAGGAAACCCTCTACCAGAAGACTGCTGCAGGTACCATAGTATATATGATCTGGCATATACCACAAGTGTGCAAGAAAATACAATATACTACTCACTTTTAATCAATATATACAAATGTGCGTTATTTAACGGTCTAAAGACGATATTCTTGTCGTTAGCTACCAAACTTTGTGTTTTGTAACCTTCTAATTACTATTCTATTGGCAAAATGTACTTTGTTTTGTTGAAGGGGGTTGTGTTTGACACGATATGTTTAACATGACTAGTGAAGTCAAAACGCGCTATATATTTAAAACATGCTTCATTATAGTTTTTTTAATTATCTATAAATGGGTCCAAATATGTCATAATAGTGTTGTGTTCATCTATTAGTCTAGATAACATGATGAGCTAAAATATGTTATGTGTGTCATAGATGGGTTACATGTTTTTAGTTTTGACCCTGTTTAGACATGTTCTTAATCGTATCATTAACGTTTCAACCGCTTTATGGCTTAACCTGTTCACCTCTAAACACGAAACAATTAAATTCGTGTCAAGTTATGTCATGTTAATGGGTAGTGTCATAGTTGTCAGCTTACTCTGAATTAGTACTTGTTTTTTGATTATTTGTTTGGGCCTTAATATTAACAATTTTTGCAGGTAAGCCATTTGTTGATGTCATGAAGGAAGCAGGAGTCCTCCCAGGTATCAAGGTTGACAAGGGTACCGTTGAGCTCGCTGGAACAAACGGTGAGACCACAACCCAAGGTCTAGACGGTCTGGCCCAGAGATGTGCCCAGTACTATTCAGCCGGTGCCCGGTTTGCCAAATGGCGTGCGGTCCTGAAAATCGGCCCGAACGAGCCATCACAGCTTGCCATCAACGAGAACGCCAATGGGCTAGCTAGATACGCCATCATCTGCCAAGAGAACGGTTTGGTCCCAATTGTTGAGCCCGAGATTCTCGTCGATGGACCCCACGACATCAACAAGTGCGCTGATGTAACTGAGCGTGTTCTTGCCGCCTGCTACAAAGCTCTTAACGACCACCATGTTCTTCTCGAAGGCACTCTTCTGAAACCCAACATGGTAACCCCCGGGTCTGATGCCAAAAAGGTTGCACCAGAAGTAGTAGCCGAGTACACTGTTCGTGCCCTGCAACGAACCATGCCACCAGCAGTCCCAGCCGTCGTGTTCTTGTCAGGCGGCCAGAGCGAAGAAGAAGCCACCGTCAACCTCAACGCCATGAACCAGTACAAGGGCAAGAAGCCATGGTCCTTGTCGTTTTCATTTGGTCGGGCCCTACAACAAAGCACCCTCAAGGCGTGGGCCGGGAAAGAAGAGAACGTCAAGAAAGCTCAGGACGCGTTCCTCGCGAGATGCAAGGCTAACTCCGAGGCGACCCTCGGTAAATACCAGGGTGGTTCTGGTTTGAGTGAAGGTGCATCTGAAAGCCTTCATGTTAAGGACTACAAGTACTAAACTTTGCAAGGTAATTCTTCAGTACTATGTTATTTTTCCATGACAGTTTTGTCTTTGAGGAGATGGATTTATGCTCTATGTTTGTTTTTGGTTTTTAACTTGTGTTTTTAAATAAGCATCAGAAACATTTGCTGCTTTTGAGGTTTGATGTATACTTCTATTAATGGTTAAGATTTTTAATGCATGTTTTGGGCTCTTTAAGTCTTTTGTTCATTGGTGTTCCATCTTATAGTATTTATAGACCTTTTTAAAATCCGGTTGAGTACAAAGTTTGTTGGGTTTAAGTAGCACGTTTTGGGTTATTTTGGGTCATATGTAACTTTTTGTTGGGTTTGTATGGGGGATAAATCAAATTGTACAAATAATATTTGATGGGTGAAGATGGGTAGCTGTTATTATTTCATGGGTCACAACCGCTTCGTTTTCATGGACGACTGAGATTCGGTGGCTAGCGATGTCCCGGCACAATACCAGCAAACACATCCGCTTAGTGCCACCGCAAACTCTCTTGTTTGGTCGTTCCCCGGTGGCCAGTTTCTATGGACCTGATTCTACTTCGAAGCCATGAATTCGATGGGGGGAGAAATAGTAATACATCTAGTCCCAACAAAAGAAACAAAAACGCCGGTAACTATCACAATTCCGGTCATATACAAACTGTAAATTCGAAAATCCCACATATTATCTTCACAAAGAGAAGAAGATAATGATGATGAATTTAAAGGTTGTAAACCAATTTTGTAAAACCCCACATATTATCTTCACAAAGTTGCACAACATGATTTTAATATAATCATCATAGTAAAGATGCAGTAATCTATCAAAATTTAGAGCAACTTTAGTTTGGACTTTAGGCGATGATAAGTCAAAAATAAGAGCAACAACAATTTGTTTTTATTGGATTGGCTTTCTCCGCTATAATAATAGTGAAACTCATTCTGGCACATATCATTTTTGGTCAAAACCCATCCTAATACACCAAAATAACCAATTCTTAAAATAGTCTGTCTGAACCCAAACTCATCTTAATATGACCTATCCTGACCTGTTATCCTGTCCGACTAGACCCACTCATTTTGCTGGGTATAAGTTTTAGGGTTTTAAGTCTAAAAGTACTATAACATAATAAATAAGTTGCATCGAGTATAATGAACACGAGTACCATTACGAGTGTGCATGAAACTAAAACAACTGAATCATAAATAAAATTAATGGCGCAACTGAACTGAAAAATAACTGACTCACAATTTGGGTTTGATGATTATTTAACAAGCTGATTCTTTTTTCGTTTGTTTTTGGTTTTGCTTCGAACCAAAACAAAAAAATCAAACCGATAGGAGTCGCTTTATTCAATTGTGTTATTGGTTCTAATGGATTGTATTTACTGAAATGCCAAGTAATTTATTAAAAGAAAAAATTGCATAGATGGTCCCTATGATTACATTGCATGTTTGATTTTTAAGCTTTAAAATTTAAAAATTTAGCTTAAAATTTTATGTACTTGTATTAATGTACCTGATATTAAATTCTTTTAATTTTAATATGCATTCCATAATATTAGTAGTGACTTTTAAATTTAACTTTAAGAACCAAAAGTGTAGCGTTCACATAAAAGTTTGGATTAACTTTGCAATTATATAAAATTTGAGGACTAAACTTGTAATCACTACACAAAAATTTAAACTAATTTTATAAAATTTAAAGTCTGGGATCAAATGTTTAATTTGGTCAAACAACAAAGACCAGTTTTCTTTTATTACAATATATAAAAATAAATGATATTTAAGGATTGACAATATGATATAGGTCCAAAATTTCCAGCCTGGGTTCATTGCTTTGTACCTTTTGTTTTGCCCAAAAATTTAAAGACCGAATGGTAAAACCGAAAAATCCAAAACCGAATCGAAATGAAACTCATAACCGAAAAACAAAACCAAATATTTTTGAAAACCTAAAAACCAAAATATCAGTTTTGATTTTAATTTGAGATCAAAATCACAACAAACCAACCCATACACACAATGTAGTATCACATATATAGTTCCACACAAAATGAGAAGCATGAGAACATAACAAACAACTTGGGACTAAATAATTACATGTGATGTTTTCAATACTAAATATGGGCCATGATGAAGAGTTATATTCTTCATCATGGTTAACCTTATGAATTTAACTAGGAGATATTCATGAAACTTTTCTTGTGTGATTTCTTCTGATATACGACTCATTTCGTCGGTTAGATAGTTGATTCAATCTCCAACTTTACCTTCTCTGAAGAACGCTCTGCTACGTATATGCTTGTAAAACTTCACGTGCTTATTAATCTCTCACTTAAATTTTCAAAGCTACATAGTCTAACAATTTCTTCCACTGCACCTTCAGCTTCTTCCTTCTTAGTGAAAGGATAACCTAAGAACTTTGCAAGCCACGTCACATTGTTTGCAGTATCTTTTTTCATGTCTTGGTACGTTAAGAATAATATATTTTCAGGGTGTTCGAAACTGATCCTGTGGTATCCTTTCACATGGTCCCAGTAAGATCCGTTTGGCATGATACCTTTGCTAAACAACTTAAACGCCTCTTCCAATGTCATCATATGAAGTGATTTGTCTCTCAACTTATTTGCAAAATGGAACAGAGAGACCAAAACATCTTTTTGGTTTCTACATAAGTAAACTAAACGACAACCATAATCACGAATGGTCTGAGGCAATGAAGTATAAGGTATATGTGTAGCAAAGAGACGTGGCGAATGTGCATCCGCATAAGTGAAAGCCATGAATCTAGCTACATCGATGTGTGATTTTTTATTTGTTTATGTTGCCTTCATTATATAAGAAAATTGGTTTCCTAAAACTAAGGTATAACATTATATATTTCAAGAACACTTGTAACAAATAATCAAACATTAATTTTTAAAACATGTGAGTAAAAGAAAACGATGCTAAAAGGTTTTGCGACATAAAACATATCTATCTAGTTTGTCAATTTTAGGTTTCTAATTATGATGTTACAAATACAATTGAACCATAACAGGTTATGAAAACTCTAGATGTGTAGTAGATGTTCTGTTGGTGTGGATTGCTATGATTCGTGTCTATAGTTAGTCAATCAATCAAATCAAGTTATGTTTATGTAACTAATCGTATATTTTTTTTCAAATATTGAGTTAACAAGTTGTAATAGAATGATATTATGTTTGAACATGTAAGTAGCCATAAGCATTAAAATGTAAATACAAGTAACTATTTAGGCGTGTTTGTTTCACGTTAAATCACCAAACATTTTATAATGACCCGAATGTGTCATGTACACCCATAATTAGCTTAGTTAGGGAATTGAGGTTTGGCATGTAAGTATACAAAGTATGCACTAGGTCAGTGATGAATTTAAACAATGCAATGTCTATGTAACTGCTTAAGCATTATTATCATAAATTAAGTTTTACGACTAAGTAATTAAACCTGAAACCGAACTCTTTGGGGTTTTGTGTGTTCTTGCTTCTTGATTTCATGTGATTAAGTTTAGCTCTAGTTAACCTAACCTCAATCAAAAGTTTGCATTTATTGTATAATCAAACATATTATGTAATGCTAACCACATGTTTCTCGTGAATAAGTTATTTAACTTTTGTTTGAGTTAGCAATAATCATCAACTATAAGTGATGGTGTAGCACTATAGCACGAAAAAAAGTGTTAGGCCATTGAGTAATTTTAGACACACTATATTTGATTTACATCAATACAAAAAGCAACAAGTTTAAATAACTAAAATAAAATTTTAAGATAAAGAATTATACCTAAAAATGTGGAGAGCCACTTTCACATTACTAACATTCTTTATCATCCATATTAATGGTACATCATTTCCCATTCCATCAACCATTTCTAAACCATAGAAAATGTCCATCTTTCCCATCATTAGTCATCACTCAACTTTTTTGGAAAATAAAACACATTAAATAAAAAAAGTACAAATAACATATCATTAAAACAACCCACTAAAAAAATGATACGCACATGCGAACAAGTTTCATTAGTTTCAATATGAAGGAGTATATATATATACTAATAAACCTTTATATTTTTTGACACATGTCATTACAACATTCACTCTTTCGGTTATTTTTCCGTCTAAACTAATTATTTCATTTTAAAAAATCAAATAACTAATTTTTATTTTTTCTCTTTTTCTCTCTATATTATAAATTTAAGTTCTTATTAAATCAATAATATTAAAAGACATTATTTATTAAATAAAAACTAAATACTTTGATTAAAAAATACACGTTTTCAAAAACAAAATTTTCTAAAACTATGATTTTTTTAAAACAACGAGAATTTTAATAATAATGAAATTATTTTAAAATCATTCTTTTTATATATAAAATAATTTTACAAAACAAACCCGAAGTCTTTAAACAACAATATAAAAAATAAATTTTTTATCAAAACAATATTTTTTTATAACGAAAGTTTTAGAAATAATATAAATATTTTATCAATTAATCAAAGTAGTTACTTATACGTAATTTCGTAATTTCAGTTACATCTTATATCAAAATAATATTTTACAGTTCCGTATTATTCATTAATAACTATTTAATATTTTTTAATCAATCCGTGTAATACACGGGGTTGTACCATAGTATTACATAAAATGTATACACATGCGAACTAGTTTCATTAAACGTAGGTAGTCGAGTAATGGAATGGTGTAAATATGTTTTATCGAATCCGAGCACATGTCAAAGGCACGACGCTTAGGCCAAGAAGTATTTTATTTGAAAAATCGGGCTTATGATACAATTCATTCATACTGTCCGATGCACACATGCCACAAACACCAAGATTAACCTACACCGCAAGGGGCGAGCTAGTGCTCCCTGGCATCACCGCTATGCCACTCTGGCCATAGCACGCTGCACTCTGTACGCCATATTATAAGGTTTATAATAAATGCTTAACCTAGAAAATTAAGAAAGTTTTGTTCGTTTAATCCAACATTAGACACATATAATATTAGCTGGATTCATGGCTTTCGCTTTAAACCATCTCCTATACCGCTATACCTTTAGCGAGGACATTATATAGAAGTTGTGAAAACTATACTTTAAAAATTTATATAAAATATATATATATATCTTCACTAAAAAGAAATCTAGATGTCAAAGTGTATTATATTCTACTCATTTTCTTTTAAAATAATATGTATACATATGTGTACCTCCGGTTTTATTTTTAAACCTTTGTAAGCATGAAGTTTTATCATTATGAAAAACCTCAACCGTTAAACTCTTTTAAATACCCGTTTGTGTAACATAAACTTATTATTTTCATGTGCTTATAGACGTAAACACCAACTCACAAAACGGCAATCTTCAATTCATTTTCGTTGGTCCCTAATTAAAATTCGATTATGGATCACTTCAAAGAACGAAATTAATCATGTTTAAAAGCAATATTAATAGATGCCAGAAGAAAATTATATTAACTTTTAGTGAATTAAATGTTTAAGAAGATGATAATAAAACAAAGGGGACATGTTACAAGGTAGAGTGTTTACTGGTAGTCAAACTTGAAGTAAAGTGGAAGTTGTTATTATGAGAACGAATTAGTTTCCAGTTACATGATTCAGAGAACAGTGAGAGTTTGTAGCAAAAACAGAAACAGCAGCTTCACAGTTTGGCTTCATTCACTTGTCAAATCAGATTGCATCATCAAGTACTCATAGTATAAGCTTATTTAGAGATTTTATTATAAATATCATATTTAAGAACATAGGGAAGAGCACAACTTGTCATTATAGATATTTTTTTTTCTCGTTAGAATTTGTTACTAGTATAAACTCACATTGGCGTTACGTGTTAATATTTAATACTTACTCTGCTAACAAGTAATTAGGTAAATCAAACCTTACGCTAGACATTTGATATTCAATAGATTGATAGATCTGGTAGAATTAAAATTCAAACTTAAGTCAAGTGACAGTTGATAGACATATTTTTTCAACCATACTAGGTTTTAAATTTTAGCATTTTAGAAACTATATAGGAAAAAACTAGAAAATATATTTGAGTGAGAACTAAAAAGTAAAAAAAAAACATGACATAATTATTTTTTTATGATATTTAAATGATATATGCATGTAGTTAATTATTGTTCTTACAAAAGATAGCATGACCCAAATTAGACATAATTAAGCTAGGATAGAAAACCCTAAATCTCTTACTTGATGAAACATTAATGTTAATATTTTCATTAGATAACTTTCAAATTTCAACGGTGACGTAATGATAAACACCCGATTCTCTTTTCCTAGATTGCGTCTACAAGTTTGAATCTTGCTTCCACTAATTATTCATCGTAAAAGCAAGCTGTGATTTACCTGATTCAATTGGTATTTAGCATAGACTTGTCGCGTGAGTTTAATGACAACAAATTCTCTTTGTAAAAAAAAACAATACTATTTGATGTGAAAAACAAACTTCGGTAATGTAGTGTGGTGACACTGACATTGTAAGGTCTTCTGCCTCTTATTTTGTTTGTTGTTTGGTTATTCTACCAAAAAAAGGAGGTTGTGTAAGAAGCTGTGGAAGTGACAGTGGGTTGTCTATCATGCATCACACTTCTTTACATTAATTGGCATGCATTCCCTGCAACTCCTACCTCTTCCAAACTTTCTCAAACCACAATTTTTCTTTCTCAAAATCACACACATATGTATATGTATATCAGTATATGCATGTTCTGTTAGAAATAATCATGTGGACTTTTGACCATTAACATTTATTTGGATTATACATGTGTAGTTTTAATACTTAGGGTATATATTTTGATAGAAGTTAATATCCTAAAGGGTTAATATTTAAATACTGGTGGATTAATGGATTTAAGAGTCTGTTTGTTAAATGATCAATTCATTTTTTCTCTCCCCACGTATATTAACCAAATAAATGTTAAATGGTTAAAAGATAACATAATTATTTCTATATATAGTATGCGACTTGTTACACCATAAATCTCCCAATAGATTCTCACCTATATACATCATTTTCAAACAAATGGCCAAAGCTATAGTTATATTAAGGTTTATTATATTTTTAATAATCCTAAGTTTTAATTTATTAGCCGAGAATAATCTCAACTCACTAAATGTTTACAGACACTCTTAACTTTGAATTTATTTTTTTCAATAATCTCTTACTAACCGAGAGTTAACGCTCGTTAGTTTTTTGATGAAATGGGGCTAACTTTGAGCTATTTTTCAACTCCGTCGCCGCCACCTAACCTCTATTAAGTCATTTTTTAAGGGTCTAGCATCCATCGACACTTGAAATCTACCTTTAACGAGTCAAGTGGTTCAAATCAAAAAGTGAAAATAGATGGGTTTTAGGTCGCAGAAGTTTCAGATTGACGGACCCGACAACTGATTTCAACTTTTCTGGCTTAGTGTTTTGGCCATATAAGTAGTCTACGTCATAAAAAAACTAACGGTGTCAACTCTTAGTTAATAAGTGATCGTTGCAGGAAAATAAGCTCAAAGTTAAGAGTGTCCATAAACATTTGCTGAGTTGAGATAAATCCCGGCCAATATATTAAAGTTAAAATTATTAAAATCCAATAATCCTTATATAAACTATAGCAAACTTCAAAACAAGCAATACATACAAATATTAAAGTTATGTATGGTATAGTAATATTGTCGTGTGCACATTGCAGTTAGATGATTTAACAAAAAATAAAAGTTACATTTTGTGTTTGTATGCTAACATTATGTGTTAACGCCAAATTACTCTCACTCTAAAACGAAGCAACTCACTATAAATAGAAGCAACGTTTATACCGTCCTAAATTATAACAATGATAATAATATTACCCACTGTGAAGGATTCAAAGTACACAACATCAAATGACAAATGAGACAAGATATGATGCTAGAAACAACATCCATCTTAACTCTTAACATTGTTAATCCTAATATCACAAATTTAAATAACAAAGTATGATGCCCTAAGTTTTATATTATATGCATTTTACACACTTATAGAAGGGTCCATCCCTAGTATATATCCCCAGATATTTTTTAATTTTTTTAGCGTATTTAAGCAATTGTTAGTGATTTCTAGGTGTGTAATGAAAGTGTGTGGTTTCTAGGTAATTAATCAGCTACCTAAAGTAATGAACTCTATTTTTTTTGACTTAGAATCCGTTGATCAGTCTACTAGCCTATACACCTTCATGCCACAAGAGACACTTTTCACCTCAATGAATCTGCATGCAACATTAGCGGAGTCTAGAGTTCACCTGACATACTAACGGATTTAAAGTTTAAAAAAGTCGAAGTCCTCTACCTTAAGTAACAGAAATTACCTAGAAACTTATAAGAACTCATTTCACATCTATAAACCACTAACAATTGTGTAAAATCCCTTAGAAAGTCGATAAATCTAGCACCCTAACAAATTTAACATTCATTTTAAAAAGGGTGCGGTCCCATACACTTTTATATTTAAATTAAGATAAAAAGTACATGTAAAACCTAAATGACAACCTCAAAATGGACTGTTGCAAAAGGGTACCCATAAGCAATGTTTCAAAACCGGATCGGACGTCGAACCGGATGACTTACTGGTTTGGTAATCGGACCGATCGGGCTGGTTGGACCGGATTTAACTATATTTTCATTATATTTATATAGGTAATTAAATATAAGTAATTTATATATGATTTATATATATATATATATATATTATAGTTATATATAAAACTTAAC
>BJCM01065766.1:0-11507 GCA_018326385.1 Flaveria bidentis | reverse complement strand
TAGTTAAGTTTTATATATAACTATAAAATATATATATAAATCATATATAAATTACTTATATTTAATTACATATATAAATATAATTAAAATATAGTTAAATCCGGTCCAACCGGTCCGACCATCAAACCAGTAAGACGTCTGATTCGACGTCCGATACGGTTCTAAAAACATTGTTCTTTATTTCAACATACATTCATTTTGGAATGACCATTTTACCTTTTGGTTATACATACACACGACGTGCTTATCTATACTTGTATTCCTAAGCTCCTGTTTCATTTTTTAGTTTTATCTTTTGTTTAAACTAACACACGATATGTATTTCATTACCTTTTGGATTTTTTTAGTTTTTTATTTAACTAAAATTAATAGTTTAAACTATATGTCCTCGCTAAAATCGAACAATTTTTTTTAACGGCCAACAAATAATTTTTAAGCCCGGTCATCCGGGTAAACCCATTGGCGAAAGACCACCCACGCCCGCGAACACAAACAACGCTGGTGACCCGGCTCGCCCATCATTTTAATGGAAACCCACCGCCCAAAAATCCACTGTGATAAAACCTTTGACCCATTTAAAATATATTATATTTAATTAGACTTCAACTCATAAACTCATCCATAAAATTGAACAAAATTACAAAAAAGATAACGAGCTTACGCAGTAAAAGCTGTAAATAGAAGTCAAACTTTGCGGACACAGAAAGTACAAACATGAAATATATCAAATCTCTCTCCAGCTCCTCATGTTCAGTGTTGTGCAGGTCAACTTCATCACCATCATCACCATCATCATCACCTTCATCATCTCCCCCAATCAAACACTTCAATTTCACCTTCACCTATAAAAATGGAGCTCGTACCCTACTCCGATCCCACCACCACCACCTCCTCCGCCGTCTCTCCGCCGTGGCAAGACATGTTCCGATCAGCCTCCACCCGCAAACCAGATCCACCCCAACCCCACCCACAACCACCACCATCATCACCACCACAATCAACAACACCACCACCGCAATCCACCACCAGCTCCGGCGACCCTCATGCCCGTCTCGCACTCTACATCGCCATGGCTCACGCCGGATTAGCCTTCGCTATCTTCATCCTCTACGGCGTTTCCAAATTACTCGAAGAATACCTCCGCCCGATCCTCTGGGCTGTTCTTTGCTCAATTCCCCTTAGAGGCATTCAGCAAACCCTAGTTTCGTTCTGGTCTGAACCCTTGCAATCAGGTCTTACAGACACTCTACTCGCTGTACCTTTGTCTGTTTACAGGGTCTTCATCGGAACACTCGTTGAAATCAGAGACGTATTGCTCAAATTCCCCCGTCGGAAGACGAAGACCACACCGGATTCCGTAAAGAGAAAACGCAGCGGGTTCTCGATCTTGTTGAGATGGTTGGTGTCGTTTTGGGTGTTTGTAATGGCGTATGAACAGTTTGATGTTGTTGGTGCTGTTATTCTGTTAGGGTTAGGGTTTATGTTTACTTCTAGTCATGTGAAGTCCACCATGTCTGCCGTTTCGTCGTTAGGAGGATCGAGCTTTCGACACAGTGGTGGTGGTGATACTGCTTTTCTGACTAAAGGGATATTGAACAGATTGCAGACAATTGTTGCATTTGGGTTGATTGTTGGTATGATTGTTGGGTCTGTAACTGGGAGTATGTTTTTCGTGTATAAGATTGGGGTTGAAGGGAAGGATGTTGTTTATTCGGTTAAATCGCATGTTCAAGAGAACAATTATGCGGAGAAGATTGGGTTAAGGCAATGGATGGATGATAATGATGTTCCGGGGATGGTGGACAGATACACAACTCAGTTTTATGAAACTGTGAATGAACAGATTGATGGTTTAGCTGTGCAGTATAACGCGACGGAGATTGTTCAAGAAATGAAACAGTTGATTGGGTCGCGGTTGAACTTTAGCCCGAAGAATGCTTCTGCGCCTTCTACTGCGTTAGTGACCAGGTCCATGTACACTGAAAAGATACTGAGTTTGAAAAGGATGGTTGCTAATCGTGAATGGTCAGCGATTTATCCAGAAGTCAATGCTATGTTGAATGAGGCGCGTATTAGCAAGGTGGATATGATTGAAAGAGCAAAGGCAATTGCTTTTCAAGGGAAAGATGTGGCTCAACGTGTGCTCGCGAGTAGTAAATCGATTGTAGGTGGTGGGGGTAAGCTTGTTTTTGTAGTTATTGGTTCAATCGTTTCAGGGGCAGCGGAGTTTTTGAATTTTATCTCGCAGTCGATGGTTTTCATGGGGGTTTTATACTCACTGATAACATCGGATTCTGGTGGCGTTACAGAACAAGTTATGAAGATGATTCCGATTCCAAGATCCACTAGAATGCGGATTGTTGAGGTTCTTGATAAAGCTATTTCTGCTGTTCTTTTGGCTACAGCAGAGATTGCATTTTTTCAAGGGTGTCTCACTTGGCTTTTGTTTAGGTTATTTAACATTCATTTCTTGTATACATCAACGCTGCTCGCGTTTATTAACCCTTTGCTCCCGATATTTCCCAACTTTTTTTCAACAATCCCAGCAGCGTTGCAACTGGTGCTGGAAGGGAGATATATAGTTGCCATTTGTTTGTCAATTATTCATCTTGTTCTTCTAGACTACGGGATGACTGAAATTCAAGAGGACATACCTGGTCACAGCGCGTATCTTACCGGGCTTAGCATCATTGGTGGAGTGGCATTGTTCCCATCTGCATTGGAGGTAAATAACGATCAGTAGATGTGACAAAATGGGTGGGTTGCATTAGGATGACTTAGAAACTTTGTTCAATGTTTCAAGTCACTTTAGTAAACAGTTAATGTGTCAAATAGATACATTAAAGATAAGACATAACCCAAATCGACCTGTTTACAAGTAAAAAGGTTGAAAATGTCATCCCTAGTATCCTATATGAGTTCTTTGCTTCACTTTATTTAGTTATTTACTGCTGCTTTTGCGTGATGCAGGGAGCGATATTGGGGCCATTGATAACAACTGTTCTCATTGCTCTCAAGGATTTGTATGTAGAATATATTTTGGATGAACCAAAAGAAGAGAAACAAGAGTAAGGACGCCTAGCCAATTCATGGTCATTTGCAGGAGAATTCTTTTGTAAGTCTTGTGATTATTCATGTATATTAGCAGGAGCAATGTGCCAACTTTCTAAATATATATGGTGTTCTGCACAGATTCTTTGTAAAATTGATGGATCACTGCACTTTCTTTCATTCCTCTTTTGTTTTTGTATTTCTGTGTGTACAAGCTTATATTCTTTGGAAGCCTGTATTGTTTAAAGCAACTCAGTATTTGTACCTTTACAATTATATATTTATAAGATAAGATAATGCTGGTATGCTTCTGCAACTGGTTCAATACTTTTTATTAGTTTTGCCATCTTCATCTTAATCTTCATGTCACATCAGTTTTTAAATATCATTGATACATATATACAAACATATATGACTAATTAGATTTTAAAAATCCAAACTATGACTAGAGGTTGATAACAATTCATACTGATAATTTTGACTAAAAACATTGTTACGTTCGGTTTTGTTACCTAGAGCAATCTATCTCGCGTAGATTTTCAATTGCAAAATCAGTCTCTCGTGTTTACCAACACCAAATTCATCAATAATGTCAGCTTTCACCACCTGTTAGAACCTCCTAAATCATTTGTGACCTATGAACATCTAATTCAAACTCAGGGGACACTAATCAATGGGCCAAAACTGAATTACATACAATGTTGTAATTATATATGCAAACCACCATTATACAATGTCGAAATTCAAACTTCAACTAGAGAACAAATCTAACCGCGAGGTAATTTTCCTTGAAGAATTTTCTGGATCCATCAGTTTGTTGGTATACGAGCTAATATCACACTCAATGTTTTCTGATGGTTTATTCAATACTCAAAAACTGCCTTATATAGGCTTACAATGAAACAAAAGGAACTAACTTCTTCCTAAAAAACTTGAAACGGAAAACATAAAATACGCCTAAAGGAAATAGACTACTAGACCCACGTGCTTGACTCGGCAAGTCAGACTTATTCAAATAATTAAAAAACTCAACAAACTTCATCACGTTGCATGCATAATTCCTCATGTGCATTCATAGCTTGTACTATACTACTCCTTCAAACCCTCCCTCAAACTTGCATAAGTGAACTCATCAAGTTTGTCTTTAACAATGCATATACCCATCATCTTTCTTAGCTTCATAAACATGTCTCGACTCAATGGCTTAGTTAGAATATCTTCAACTTGGTCTTTTGTTCCACAATGCTCGAGTGTGATAATTTCTTCCTTCACTAAATCACGAAGAAAATGGAACCTAACTCCAATGTGTTTGCACCTCCCATGGAAAATCGGATTTTTAGAGAGTTTAATAGTGGAAGTGTTGTCACACCTGATTAGTATACCTTCAGCAAAGTTCAAACACAACTCACTGCACACTTCTTTGATCCATAATGCTTGAGTAGCACATGTCGCGGCTGCCATGTACTCCGCTTTAGTGGACGATAGAGCAACGACTTCTTGTTTCCTTGACGCCCAGTTGATGGCACCCCCATTCCACAAGAACACGTACCCAGATGTACTCTTTCTACTGTCGATATCTCTCGCAAAATCACTGTCATTATACACTTCGAGACTACCGGTACCATTTCGTTTATACCATAAGCCAAGTTCATGTGTACCTTGTAGATACCTCAAGATCCTTTTTGTTGCAACAACATGCTCTTCGGTTGGATTTGAACTGAACTGACTTATCAAATTCACTGCAAATTGTATGTAAGGTCGAGTAATGGTGACATACATTAAGCTTCCAAGCTTGAACCAAGTGGAATCAACCTTTTCTCCTTCAACAGTGAGTTTACACCCAGGAACAATAGGGTTAAGAACAAAATTGCATTCTTGCATATCGAACCTTTTCAACACTTCCAATGCATACTTCTGTTGTGAGACATGAATTCCATGAGGTGTTTGAGTCACCTCAAGACCAAGGAAGAACCGCATCTACCGAGATCAGTCATCTCGAACTCTTGCATCATCGATTGCTTTAATTGTTTCAGCATCTCTTCATTATTACCTGTGTATATGAGATCGTCAACGTACACATTTATAATCAAGACATCTCCTTTATCATTCCTTTTAAGGAATAATGTGTGTTCACTACTACTCTATGTGAACCCTTCTTTGAGAAAATACGATTCAATGCGACTAAACCAGGCCCTTGGTGCTTGCTTCAAGCCATAAAGCGCCTTTCGGAGTTTGTAAACCTTGTTTTCTTCATTCTTAACAACATATCCTTGGGGCTGTTGTACGTAGACGTTTTCATGCAAGATCCCATGTAAAAACGCAGATTTAACGTCCATCTGATACACACACCAACCTCGTTGAGCAGCGAGTGCAATCATAATACGAATGGTGTCCATTCGGGCCACAGGTGCATACATTTTAGAGAAATCAACTCCTTCTTCTTGACAATAACCTTTCGCCACCAATCTTGCTTTGTATTTATCCACTTCGCCTCTTTCATTCATTTTAGTCTTGTAAAGCCACTTGACACCTATGCACTTGACATTTGGGGGCAAGTCAACTAGCTCCCAAGTTTGATTTTTTTCTATGGATTTAATCTCCACATCCATGGCTTTCTTCCACACATCTCTTTTTACCGCTTTCGTGTACGTAGTGGGATATTGGGGAATATCTTCTGCTACATTGACTTCATCTTCCCCAGTGACATAGTCTTTCAGGTAACTTGGAGGCTTTCTTTGACGATCCTCCCTTACTGTGACAACAGAAGGATGCATGTTGTTATTATGTTGTGTTTCTGAGTTTATGCCTTCACCGTCTAAGTTGCTTACTTCAACTACATCATGATCAACACTTGTTTTTGGGTCTTCATTCCTGTCACCTTCATCGTCACTTGACTCCCATTCATTTGATATTACCTCACCCCAAGTTAACATGATTGTGTTCTGGTCGATAGTTTTCGCCTCCCAATCCCATTCTTTGTTTTCTTCGAAGACAACATCTTTACTTGTAATAATCTTCATTGTTTTTGGGTTAAGGAGATGGTAGGCTTTGGACTCACTGCTACGACCCATCAGAACAAATTTCACACTTTTATCATCTAGCTTCTTTCTTTGTTCCTTTGGAATTAGAACATGCGCCACACATCCCCAAATTCTAAAGTACTCGACATTGGGTTTCACTCCTGACCATCTTTCTTGAGGAGTTACATTTATGAGAGCTTTAGTAGGGCTTCTGTTTAGGACATGGTAAGCCCATGTTGCAGCTTCAGCCTAAAGATTCTTGGGCATTTTTTTAGTAGCAAGAATAGTCACCACTGATGAAACATAATCCAAACTGTTATGGTTGCATGGAAACTCAAGTCTCGTATGCATGAAGCTGTTTGAATAATTAATTACACGTGTTGCATATGCTCTTTACTTTAGTCTAATTTGTTACTATAATAATAGGTCAAGCTTCTACCCAGTAGGTTGTTTTTTATTTGTTAGGTTGTTGAGACTTTTGTGGTACTTTTTTCCTTATTTAAGTATACTTGTAAACAACTTTATGATCATCTTTCGAATCCATCAAAAAATCACTTGAGTTTCTTTTATCACTTGTGTTCTTAATTATTCAAAAATACCAACAATTTTGGTATCAGAGCCAGAGTGGCTCACTTCTTGATCTCTTCCGAATCCCCATCCATCCTGATACGCACCATGGCTGAAACCAACCTTCATCCTCAACCCTCGACTACTGTTTCCATCCCGGTGTTCAAAGGAGAGGGATACGAACATTGGAGTATTCGAATGAAAACTATACTGAAATCTCGGGACCTATGGGACGTGGTGTACCTTGGTGTAACTGCTACAAATGGTTCCTCCCGAGATCACCAGGATGTCAAGTGAAAGGATGCCTTGGCTATGTCTATCATCCAATAGGGTGTGCATGATCAACTATTCTCACGCATCGCAACCGCCGACTCAGCAAAAGCCACTTAGGATACTTTACGGGTTGAGTTTCAAGGGGATTCACAAGTGCAGTCCGTGAAGCTCCAAGGACTCTGTTGAGATTTTGATAATCTCAGTAGGAAAGATGATGAAACCATAGGGAACTACATCTCTAGGGTCATGGACAACGTGGGTCGACAAAGGTCCTACAGAGAGGAACTTATCGATTAGAAACTTGTAGAAAAAATATTGCGGAGCCTGTCCGCGAAGTACGATTATGTGATACCTTCCATTGAGGTAGTGTTCGATTTGTCTGATGTCACCCCGGTAAAGTTGATGGGGTTACTTCAGTCCCAGGAATAGCGGATTAATAGCCGAACACCCACCAACAGCCCAGTCAAAAAATCAGAACCATATGACGAACAGGCTCTCCAAGTTCTTCAAGATCCCCCAAGAAACCCTCGTGGTCGAGAGCGCGGTCGAGGGGCTCCCCGTAGGCGCGGATTTGGACGAGGTCGAGGATCGTTCGATCGTAGTACAGTTCCTCAATGTCGTGTATGCAAGAAATACGGTCACCTCAAGAACGATTGTTGGTACAATGAGGATAACCAGGTCCATGTTGCTGTAAATGAAGAACCTCATGAAGAAAATGATGATGAACCACAACATCTGTTATTGGCCTTCCACGACAACCTTCACGATCAACATGCCATGGTGTCTCACTCGCATGGTTCTCAAGATGCATTACACAGATGGTTTGCGGATTCGGGATGCTCGAACCACATGACGGGACGAAAATCCAGCTTTGTTGATCTTGACGAGCGGTTCAAACTTAGCGTGAAACTTGGCGATAAAAAAAATTAGCCATTGAAGAAAAATGCACAGTGCAGATCCATACTGGACAAGGTGACTACAAGATGCTCGAAGATGTGTATTATGCGCCTAAGTTGGAATACAATCTGCTCAGCGTAGGATAACTCATGAGGAAGGGATACTCCATCCTCTTTGATGATGATAAGTGTCTAGTTCGAAACAAAGCCTCCGGCCAAATCATCATGGAAATTATGGTTGCGGTCAATAACATGTTTGTTGTTGATACCACATGCTTAATTGCACCTGTTGATAGTGTACCCAACAAACATGATATTGAAACACGTCGATGGCATCACATGTACGATCATTTACACTTTGATAGCCTCAAACATTTACATGATAAAGAGATGGTAGTCGGGTTACCCAAACTTACAACCAACATACGCTGTGAAGCGTGTGTTGTGGGTAAACAAACTAGGAAACCTTTTAACTCCACATCATGGCATGCCAAAACCAAATTAGGTCTTGTGCACACTGACCTGTGTGGCCCCATGCAAACTCCTAGTTTAGGTAACCGCCTATACTATCTCCTATTTGTTGATGATTTTACCCGCATGTGTTGGATTTATTTCTTAACCAACAAGAGTGAAGCATTTGAAAAGTTTAAAAGCTTTAAAGCACTAGTGGAGAATGAGTGTAACAACACTATAAAAGTTCTCCGCTTAGACCGAGGAGGGGAGTTTTGTTCCCACGAGTTTAACACCTTTTGTGAAAATTCTGGGATTAAAAGGGAAGTTACGGTTCCATATACCCCCAACATAATGGAGTTGTGGAATGCAAGAACCGAACGATCATGAATCTCACACGCAGCATGCTTCAAGAGAAGGAACTTCCCAACTTTCTATGGGCTGAAGCCGTTACAACCGCAGTCTACATAATCAACAGATCACCAACTAAGGCCCTCCCAGATCAGACACCGTTGCATGCTTGGTCAGGTACACAACCTTCAGTTAACCATATGAGAACTTTTGGTTGTGTTGTTCATGGTGCAGTACCTTCACAGCTGCGGAAAAAGCTAGACAAATGGTTTGAACGGGCCTTATTTATTGGCTACTCTAGTTCTACCAATGGGGCTTACCGACTTTATAACCCTGATACAAAAAAATTTGTACCAAAAGAGATGTTGAATTTTTTGAAGATGTAAAAGGGAGTTGGCGGTCCCTTGAAACAAGTTCGAGTAGTGGGTACCATTACCAATTTATTGACCCATTCTTTTTTGATTCATCTAGTGATAGTACAAACAAAATACCTAGTGAATCTGTCAACCTAAACCAACATAACACAACTTCCCATACAAACCCATCACCTTTAACTGCACCACCTAATACCACTTCCCATCCACTACCTACTATGCCCTCATCAACCCATGTGCATGACCCATCATCAACTTCAGACACAAATATCCAATCTAAACAACCCACTAAACCTCCAACTTGGCTTCAAGACTACCTTAGTGGTAAAGGTTTGTCTGACAGTGAGAGTGACCACCTCACTTGTCATTTTGCCTTAAGTGCCATCGACCCAACCTTGTACTCCCAAGCAGCCTCTGACTCTCGATGGGTGGAAGCCATGAAACACGAAATTGACGCCATCGAAAGAAACCGTACCTGGGAACTTGTTCACCTTCCACCAGATAGACGTGCAGTGGGTGTAAAATGCTTTACAAAGCTAAGATCGGTCCAGATGGTAATGCCCTTAAACACAAAGCACGTCTTGTAGCTAAGGGTTACTCTCAACAACCGGGCATCGACTTTCAAGAAACTTATGCTCCAGTAGCCCGGTTCGAAACCATTCATGTTTTCATCGCTATTGCAACGCAACGGGGTGGAAAATCCACCAACTAGATATGAAATCTGCCTTTCTCAATGGTGAGCTGTCCGAGGAGATATATATTGATCAACCAGAAGGGTTCGTTTCAAAAGCTCATCCCGAAAAAGTGTACCGATTAAAGAAGGCGCTTTACGGATTAAAACAATCACCGAGGGCATGGTACTCAAAGATCGACAAGTATTTCGGTAAACATGGATACACAAAAAGTTCTAGTGAGCCCACACTTTACATCAATCAGACTTCTCCTAGTAAGATTATTTATGTCTGCCTCTATGTTGACGATATCATTTGTACATCTTCATGTGATGACTTGGTACTAGAATTCAAGAAAGGAATGAAGCAAACCTTTGAAATGACGGACCTTGGCCTTCTTAGATTATTCTTGGGTCTTGAAGTGGTACAAGCAAATGATGGGATCTTTCTGCATCAACACAAGTATGCTCAAACTCTACTTGCTCGCTTTCCCGTGCACACTCATAAGCAGGAGACTACACCCATGAATTATAACGAGAAGTTATCGGTACAAGATGGTGCTGAAAAGGCAGATGGTGAAATGTTTAGAAGCCTTGTGGGTGGACTTATCTACTTAACTCACATGAGACCGGACCTGGCTTATGCAGTAAGCATGGTGTCACGCTTTATGTAGAGTCCCTCAAAGATTCATTTGGGAGCCGTTCGAAGGATACTTAAGTATGTCGCCAGAACGGCTACATTGGGTCTGTGGTATGCAAGGGGAGCTGATATCCAGTTAACAGGTTATAGCGATAGTGATTGGGCTAGCTGTATTAATGATCGCAAGAGTGTGTTGGCGTATGTTATTTTTGGGTAGCAGTGCGGTGGCTTGGAGCTCAAAAAAGCAATTAACTGTTGCTCTATCGAGTACGGAGGCTGAGTATATCTCAGCTACGGGGGCTGCATGCCAGGCCATCTGGTTGCCACGTGTTCTTGATGACATGGGGATAAATCAGGATCATCCAACTACTATATTTTGTGACAGCAAGTCGGCTATTAGTTTGTCCAAAAACCCGATCCATCATCACAGGTCAAAGCATATCGAGTTGCGATATCATTCATTCGCGAGATGGTTGAAAAGGAGCTGATTTCACTTGACTTTTGTGGCACTCATGAACAAGTGGCTGATGTACTTACCAAGTCATTATCACAAGAGAAGTTTGCTTATTTTAGGTGGCAGCTGGGCTTGCGACAGTTTGCATCAAGAGGGGGTGATGAAACATCATCCAAACTGTTATGGTTGCATTGAAACTCAAGTCTTGTATGCATGAAGCTGTTTGAATAAATAATTGCACGTGCTGCATGTGCTCTTTGCTTTATTCTAGTTTGTTACTATAATAATGGGTCAAGCTTCTACCGAGTAGGTTGTTTTTTATTTATTAGGTTGTTGAGACTTTTGTGGTACTTTTTTCCTTATTTAAGTCTACTTGTAAACAACTTTATGATCATGTTTCGAATACATCAAAAAATCACTTGAGTTTCCTTTATCACTTGTGTTCTTAATTATTCAAAAATACCAACAACCACCATGTTCATAACGGTTCGATTCTTGCGTTCTGCGACCCCGTTTTGTTATGGGGTATAACTCGTGGTCAGTTGCCTTCGAATACCATGTTCCCTATAGAATTTATTGAACGCATCGGAGAGAAACTCACCTCCACAATCAGTGCGCAGAGCTTTAATTGATTTTCCAGTTTCATTTTCAACTTTAGCTTTGAATAATTTAAAGCATTCAAAAGTTTCACTTTTCTCAGTAACCAAGTACACCCACCCTTTCCTGCTAAAGTCATCAATGAAGGATAAAATGTACCTTTT
>BJCM01065764.1:0-17421 GCA_018326385.1 Flaveria bidentis | reverse complement strand
ACGGTGTCATCTTGATACTCGAGTGATAACTATTGTTATACGAAAATTCCGCGAGCGGTAGATGCGTATTCCAATCACCACCAAAATCAAGAACACACAGGCGTAGCAAATCCTACAAGGTTTGGATCGTTCGCTCGGTTTGACCATCAGTTTGAGGATGGTAAGCCGTGCTTAGGTCCAATTGAGTACCCAAGAGTTCTTGCATAGACGACCAAAAATGCGAAGTGAAACGAGAAACAATTTTGGGTTTTGAATACCATTAAAGTTGGAACCAACATCCAAGTAAACCCAGTGGGTTTTGAATCCTAGGTAAGAGAAACAATTTTGGGTGAAGGTGAGCATAACCCAACTCAATGAATATCGTATCACATAATATAAGGGGCGTGGGTGATTCCAGCAAGGCTGAATGGATTAAAAGAATGAAAGTAACCCATGGGATCAATTTCATTTGTCTTCAAGAAACTCAATTTTCAGATGGCTCAAAGATTATCACAAAGAATTTCTGGGGGAACTCCAAACATGAATCAGTTTGGTCTGATGCTGTTAGAAGATCAGGCGGTCTACTTTGCATTTGGAACCCTTCGATCCTGAAAACCTCTGAGATCCATAAAGAATCTTGTTTCATCCTTATAAGAGGGGAAATCCATGGTACCCAGGTAACAATTAATATTCTTAACGTATACGCTCCTCATGACTTGAATCTTAAAAGAACTCTATGGGAGAAGATTAGGACATTGAAAGCCAGCCGGGATGGAATATGGGTAATTATCGGTGATTTTAATGAGGTACGATCCTCAGAAGAAAGAAAAAAAAATTTATTCAATCCTACGAAAGCAAGATACTTTAATGAATTTATAAATGACAACGGAAATTCACGTACACATCAAACAATGGTTCCAACATGAGTCGAATTGACCGTGCCTTTGTTTGTAATGGTTTCACCGGCCGTTGGCCCGAAGCATCCTTCATGGCTCTCCCCCTTGAATTATCTGACCACTGCCCGCTAATATTATGCACAACTTCCTTTAGACTTTGGCCCAATTCCTTTTAGGCTGTTTAACTCTTGGATGGAAAGGCCGGGTTTTGATGAACTTGTTAAACAAGCATGTGGCAGATTGAGGAGTATGAGACCACTGCTGAAACCCGCGACCTAACTGAGGAGGAAATCAATGAAAAATTGAATTATAAAAGGCTGGTGGCTGAACTAGAGGCACGAAAAATCAAATATTTAAAGCAAAATTCTCGTGTGAAATGGGCTGTCGACGGGGATGAAAATTCTGCCTTCTTTCATGGGATTGTGAACCACAAAATCGCTAAAAGTAGGCTCAATAGTCTAATGATCAATGATTGCTGGTCCACGGATCCTAAGGAAATTAAGGAGAATGTTGAATCTTTCTTCCGCTCTAAGTTTCAAGAACCCCTTCCTCTCCGACCCTCTTTCACATGCCCCAATATTAAACGCTTATCTGATCAGGAGTGTGTTTCTTTGATTGCCCCGTTCTCTAAACTAGAAATCACGAATGCGGTGTGGGATTGCAGTAGCGATCGAGCTTCGGGCCCAAACAACTTCAATATTGGCTTTATAAAAAGATTCTGTGAAATATTTGAATCAAAATTTTATAATCTGTTTTCTTATTACCATTCCTTTGCCACAATCAAAGACTCTTGGTGCTCCTCATTCATTGCCTTAATCCCGAAAGGAGATGTACAATCCTCTCTCGATGACTACAAACCCATCTCTCTTATTGGTTGCAACAAAAAGGTTTTCTTAAAGGTTCGGGCTTCGTGACTAAAGTCTATCATTGGCTCGATCATTTCCCACCAACAATCTGCATTCATCACAAACCGTAACATCTTGGATGGCCCACTAATTCTAAACGAGACAATATCCTAGATAAAAAGATAAAAAAAGGCTGCTATTTTCAAGATTGCCTATTCTGACATGAATCAGTTTCACCTCGCATAGTTTTTACTTATACAAAAAAAAAAATCCAAAAATTTCTCGAATGCTATTATATCGAACTTGAATATTCTTTCAAAGTAAATTGAAAAAAGAACACAAATTATATATATTCTAATTACCAAGTTGTATGTACATATTCTTATGCCTAATGTACAACTATTTTATTTTTTTTATTTTTTAAACGTAATATTTTTATACATTTTACTATTTAAGCATCGTAACCTTTTTACATTCAACTTTGACCCCCTATATCTGTCATTATTTATAATTTTTCGTTTTACATTTCGCTTGGAATTTTGAGAGTTAACATGTCGTAAGGTGCGTGTGTGTAGTTTAACATTGTTACGTTTATTTTTTCCCGTTTAACGACGCGTCAGAATGTGCAGGTCTTGGATCAAATTATTTATTGTTTTTAATATTTTATATTTCACGTGTGTGGTTTATATTACTTTCCGCTCGATTTTCTTTTTTTCATTTTTATTACCTTTTTAATATGATATTTTTCGATTTTGATGGTCGCTCATGGTAATGTAAGTTGTTACTTTTTGATATGGTTTTACGCTACCACCGTAACGCTGGGGCTTAGTGCTAGTTTAAGATTTCTAAAAACAAAATATTATTATACTCCTTTAGAAAACGAGATAAGATTTTTTGAGCAATGAGTGTACGACAGTGGCACTGAATTTTGGTAATTAAATGATAAGACCTGCAACTATGTGGACAAAATGCATGAAATACCGTTAGCCACAAGATCCAGCGGTCATAACCGCTAGACGTTAAGATTGATTTGTATGTGTTCGTTGGATGGATGGTTAGTTGCAAAGGTCATAATCGTTAGCCACAAGATCCAACGGTCATAACCGCTAGACGTTAAGATTGATTTGTATCATTGTATGTGTTCGTTGGATGGTTTGCATAGGCATTGCTCATATGCAAGTGTTATATATAGACTAAAGAAACTTAACTCACTCATTGAATTTGAAAAGATACTTGAGAGGCCATCCTTTCAAGCAATATTATCATAATGGCTTCGATCCCCGCTACCGTCGCCGCCGCCGCTCAAACCAACATGGTGGCTCCGTTCACCGGTCTTAAGGCCAACGCTGCCTTTCCCGTCACCAAGAAGGTTAACGACTTCTCCACCCTTCCCAGCAACGGTGGAAGAGTGCAATGCATGAAGGTATGTGTACATAATTGTTGTTTGTTTATGACAATAAAACAATTTAAATTGTTTTATTAAAACATATTGAACAATTTTGAGGTCAAAATTAATAAAATGTATTGGTTTGTTATTTAGGTGTGACCACCACTTGAAAAGAAGAAGTACGAGACTCTTTCATACCTTCCAGATCTACCTGAGGCTCAGTTGGCTAAGAAAGCTGACTACCTCCTCCGCAACAAATGGGTTCCTTGTTTGGAATTCGAGTCGGGGGTTGTTTTTCATCTTTTTATATAATTCTTAATAATTTTTTATATAACAAAACAAACTATATATAGTGTTGTTAGCACTTCTAGCAAAATGACGTGTCCGGTCAGAAATGTTAACGAGTCATAAAACATTCGTTCTTGTGCAACCACATATATCAACACTTTTGCCATAACTTTCTTAAAAAACATGATCTACCTTTCTTGTAACCTTTAAAAATATTCACATTCTCTTTGTTCTTTTAATAATTCTTGTTTTAAGGTAGTCGACACATCAATTGTGTGTTCCATTTGACCACTATTATTACCAAAATATTAAATCGTAAACTTAGGTACAACGATAAATGTCTTTTTCTCTAATTTATTCCATTAATAATCTTAAAAGTTTATTTACAAAGATAGACAAAAATCCCAAAATCGTACATCATTCTCAATAATATCGGAAACCATCCAAATTTATAAACGAGAAATCTCAAAGTTGTCATTTTGTTTACTAAAATATGATAGCCACTTAATAACACAATTAATAATCTTAGAACATTACGTTTTAATATAACAAATGAAAGATGGTAGAACAAGCGAACCACAACCACATTCTTTTTGTTTGTTGTATGTAACAAGGGTCGTCTCATATTATTATTCTAGTATTTTGAAAATTCAGGTTGGTACGACACAACATCTGTGAAAATGTTTCATCCACAAAGCTAATCACATGAGAAACTATAAAGTTTACATACTTTCTAGTAGATATTTTAGTGTTATATACTAGTCGATGAATACGATCATAATATCCATTAAACAAGTCATGAGATGTGAAGTGTACGCTTAATCGACTTTATTATGATATTTTTTGGGGCGAAACCGTTAAACAGTGGGGGTTTTAAGTGAGCAATGCTCCCTTAGGGTTGGGGGTAGTAATCAAACTTCACATGGGAAATTACGGGTAAAAAGTTTTTAATTTTTAAAAAAGTTGATTTATTAAAAAAAATTCAAAATTTGATTTTTTTGAAGTTTAACATGTAAGTTAGGAGTAAAAAGTGCTTAATTTTAAACTTGAAAACTGTATTTGGCAGTTAGCTCCATCCCTGCAAGAAATATGAATTCTTGCAATTTCGTCTACACCTCTTCTTCTGCTTCTGGTTCTAGAAACTCACGCAAATTTCATTCATCGTTCTTAAAAGTTTAAGTTGTATTTGATTGAACATTTGGATTGAACTCCATAAAGTTTCAATCTAAAAGTGTTTTTCACAAATCTCGAATGACTGTATAGAAACAATAATATTTTATGCACATGTATCTATACAAATCAATTTTTAGTTGCACAATATAGCTATAAATTAATCATTACATGTGTGTACCATAACTATCAATTCAATTATCTTAAAATAATAAACTAACTATCATCCCATCATGCATTTAATGGCTTATTATTTTTTCAGGAATGGGAGCTAGGTGAAGCAAAGCTAAGCGAACCTTGAAGAAATGTCAAATCCTAATAAGTTGTAAGTATGACCTACTTGAGTATAGAATTTAGTATTTTAAGTAATTGGGACTGTAAAGGATATGGAAACAAAGGTAGAAGAAAAAACATCAAATAAGAACATTTAAGTATGTTGAAGTATTTTGTGTATATTATCTTCATTTATTCTAATGAATAGAAATGTTTTAATCAATGACACAACCTCAATACATGATTATTTGAATTGTGTAATGTATTAAGATAGAAAATTTTAGTCATTAATACATTTTCATTTATACATGAGTTTGTATATGACGTGTTTAAATGAGTAAATGACTATGCTAAAAAGGGGGGGGGGGGTTAATGTTAGTGTTATAGAGCTGTTTTAGTTTAATTATATTTACTTAAGTTCAAAAAGAAATAAGTATAAACATTGAAAAAAGAAAACAATATTACACTCACCCACCTCCAATGCCTACCTCTCATTTAGAAGATGAGATAAGATGTTTTTACCAATGAACTTGTGACACTTGGCACTCAATTTTAGGTGGTTAAATGATAAGGCTTGCACTATCATGTGGACACAATGCACGAAATAACATAGCCACAAGATCCAACGGCCATAATCACTAGAGGTTGAGATTGATTTGTTTGTGTTCGTTGGATGGTAGCCATTGATCATATACAGTATTATATATAGAGCTATGAAAACTTAAGCTCACTCATTGGTTTTGAAAGCTAAAAACTGAGCAAATGGCTTCGATCCCCGCTACCTTCGCCACCGTCGCTCAAGCCAACATGGTGGCTCCGTTCACCGGACTTAAGGCCAACGCCGCCTTCCCCGTCACCAAGAAGGTTAACGGCTTCTCCACCCTTCCCAGCAACGGTGGAAGAGTGCAATGCATGAAGGTATATATATCTACACAACATGACATATTCTTAACTTATAAAAAAACAAAGTAAATTGTTTTATTGAAAAAGATCGAATGATTTTGAGGTCGAAATTAATATAATGTATTGGTTTGTTATTTAGGTGTGGCCACCAGTTGGAAAGAAGAAGTACGAGACTCTTTCATATCTTCCAGAGCTAACTGAGGCCCAGTTGGCTAAGGAAATCGACTACCTCATCCGCAACAAATGGGTTCCTTGTTTGGAATTCGAGTTGGAGGTCTACTTCTTATTTCTATATAATTCTTAGTTTTTATGATTTTATAAAGAAACATACATTACTCTATGTCTTAAACACAAATAAAATAATAATTTAATATACATATTTTTTTTGTTTTAATTTAAGCGTAGAGTTTTTCAAATAAGACAAGAATACTTATTTACAATTGTTGTTGCATATCTTATAGCTCTTTAATGCATATGTTTAATCCATTGTATTAACAATCGCACATTGTTTTGTTGAGTTTGCCTACAAAATTTTAGTTTTTACATTTTGGCTGCCGATTTGTTTTATGGAATGTGATCACTAAATAGGATTTTAGAGTTTGGCCACGAAACTATTACTAGCGAAGTTGTGTTTTTTACTTTAACCACTAAAGTTTAGTAATTTAGTTATTTTTTGAATTTTGATCACTAAAATTTAAGATATTAAAGTTTTGTCACCAAGATATTTTTAGTGAACTTTTATATCTCTGACTTCAGCCACTGAAGTTTAGTATATTTAGAGTCTTGCCACAAAAAATTGTTTTTATTGTTTCTAACAAGTCAGAACGATAACTACCAAAACAAAATACGGTATTGCATATGGGAAAAACTATCGGCCTCTCGCTATGTATTTTTTGAGTCTGGCCACTAATTATATCGTTTATCTCAATCTAATTAAACATTAAAGCTTTAGAAAAAGCTTAAATGGAAATGAATAAATTTGAGTTAATTTTGCTTGAAATGTTTTGAATGCAAACCAATAATATGTTTTCTTTTATTGTTTTGGGGTAAATGTAGCATGGTTTTGTATACCGTGAGAACGCAAGATCTCCCGGATACTATGACGGAAGATACTGGACAATGTGGAAGTTGCCTATGTTTGGATGCACCGACTCAGCCCAAGTGATGAAGGAGCTTCAAGAATGCAAGAAGGAGTACCCTCAGGCATGGATCCGTATCATCGGATTCGACAACGTTCGTCAAGTGCAATGCGTCAGTTTCATTGCCTCCAAACCAACTGGCTTCTAAACAAGCCCAATATATATTCGATCTAACCTCTATATGATGGGTCGGATTTGTTTGAATCTTTAGGGTTCTCGTCAATTTCTTTTTCAAATCTGAAAATTTTTATTTTTTTTCTGTGTATTTTGTTGTTTATTTTGAATTTGTATGAGATGAATAAAAGATGTTATATATAAAATAATCATTTGTCGAAAATTATGCATCATCTTCTCTTCTTTTCCATTTTTCGTAGTATTTGTTATAGTTAAATATGGTTTTACCTGGAAACCATATAAATTTTTATTTTCGTCACTAGTTACTAGTTGAGAAATAAAATGAGATAAGAATCTCTGGAAATCTTTCCTTTTCACTTACTCGTAACAGACTTTTCCTCTCTATAAGACTTCTTAGCAGTTGATGCAGAAAAAAAACTTCGTCTTCTATGATGACATTGCATCAAAGCCTGGATTTACACATTCTTAACTTGAAAAAAAGTTTTATATTATGTTTTGCCGAGCAATAGTATTAATGCATACAAGTTATATTATCACCAATTTAAACTCTCTATATTGTCTTACTTTATGTCTTATTTATTTACGCTAAATATAATGTAAAATGATACGTTAAAAAAATATAAATAGTATTCGGTTGTAGTTTCATACAATAAACACAAAACACAAATGTTAAAACCATCATATTCAATTTCCACTTTATCATAGATATTTGATGGATGTATATGTGGACATGGTTTCAAATGGATATGATAGTGGATAAGCTAAAGTTGATTTTCTACTTTTTCAATTTTTCTATACGAGCTTTTCATCGTCAATTATTTTAGAAAACAAATAAACAATTATTGGTTTGACGTTTTTTTAATGAAAAAAAATTGTATTGAATTTTAAAATCAGATATGCTCTAATAGATTATTTAATACATAAATAATTAATGAAATATCTTCCATAACTTTTTATAATAGTAAATGTGTTACCCTGTTTCGAAATATATGAGATTTTTTAATCGGGACAATATATTCGTATCCCAACCGGAACCACACCCCCAACCCCCAACCCCCGTAGGGAAAAATCTATTTTTAAAACTTTCTGACTTAACTCTAAGCACTTTATTTAAAGTGAGACTTGAACACATGAGCTTTTTAATATTTACATGTCACGAGTACCTTATATTAACTAGTCGTGCTAAATATCATTGATAACATCTTGCATATGCAAGTCCCAAAAAGGCAATAGTTGTATAATTCGACTTTTAGATTTTAGATGACAAGAATGGAAGTAGAGGTGGACAAAAAAACCGGTTTGAAAATCAGTTCAACCGAAAAAACCAAAATCGGTTTGAGGCCCAAATCGGTTTCAAACCGACCGGTTCCTTTCGGTTTGAGCATTCCACACACAAAACCAGTTTTAAACCGGTCCAATTCCAAACCGGTCCCCATACTGTTTTCAACCCGGTTTTCAAAGTGTAGCCGTTGGATAACAACTATATAACTGTTAGGAGCCATTTTTTACCCTTTTTTGATGTTTTTTTTATCATTATACTCACCATTAGGTTAGTATATATATGTATTGTATGTTTCGGTTGAATCACAACAATTTAAAACACTTTTACTCTAGAAATCTAAAAAACGCTCACCAATACTTTCGTTTTACAAAAAAACTCTCTAAAAAATCTCTAAAATGGTTTCAACAAGTGCTCAATCATCCGTTGGTTGTGAAGCGTCTTCAAGAAATGTGGTGGTAGCAATCCTTCCTACGAATAGGAACCCCGAAATATGGTGCAATTACGATTTATGTCAAATGGCTAGCGGTCCAAACAAGGCTCATTGCAAGTTTTGTTATAAGTTTTTTAAAAAAGATGCAAACACAACGTAGAAAAAACACATTTCAAATAAATATTGTAAGTCGTTGAAAGGTGAAACTTCTCAAGGTCAAGCTTCGATGACAACCGAAGGAAATATTTGGGCTTATAACGTTGATGCGATTTGTGAGCAAATGGCGAATTTTGTAATGCAAGAAAGCTTGTCATTCAAACATTTCGACAACCATGTTTGACTCGACTCATTCAACAAACTTTCCAACCACATTACACCAATGTAAGTCGTGCTACTTTTCGAATAGATTGTTTAAAAATGTGTATAAAAGCTAAAATGAATTAATATCTTATTTTAAAATTTTACAAACTGGTGTTAACTTAACTAGTGATGTTTGGTCGACACCTCACAGTTCACCCGACTTGTACATTTGTGTCACCACCCATTGGGTTGAACCCGGTTTGTGGCAAATGATGAAATGTACGATTGCATTTGAATTGTTTGATTATCCTCAAACCGGCGAAAACATTTTTTATCTTATTAATAAAGTTATTCAAACTTATAAATTAGAAAACAAAATATTTTCTATATCTTTTGATAATGCGTCAAATAACACTCTTGCGATAAATAATTTGAAATTAAAATATAAACCAATGTGTGATGGTATGTTTTTTCATAGTCGATGTGTTGCGTACATCATAAACTTAGTCGTTCAAGACGGTTTAAAAATGATTGAAACAATGAAAGATTGTTTTAAAAGAATGTTACGTGACATTTTTAGCAATAACTAAAGATGTACTAGATATCACAAGTTTTGTAAATACACAAATACCAAACGTTTAGGTCTGAATTGGGACGTACCAACACGATGGAAATCCACTTGTAACATGTTTGAAAAGGCTATTGAACAAAAAGAAAGTTTAATAGCCTTTTATAAATAACTGAAATGCTTCAAATTTTTAAAAACACAACTACTTGTTTTTCCAGAGTTTATTATCCAACGAGTCCATTAGTACTTCACCATATTTATTAATGACTTCAAAATTAAATGAAATGTCGTGTAGAGGTAGACCTTATTCAGATATGATACCCCCAATGAAAGAAAAACTTATAAAGTACTTTAAAGAAATGCCTCTGGTTATTACATGTGTTGCTGCTAACCCTTGTTTAAATTTGTTGAGGGTTTGGATTTAGAAGTTGATAACCCACTTTATAGTAAAACTTTAAAAGTTACTTTTAACATTAGAAAAAATGTATGATATTTATTTATTAAAATACGGGAAAACATCACAAATCCATAAGGCTTTAAGGCATGTGGCAAATGCCAAAAATGCGAATGATCCAATGTTTGATTTATATTATACTTTAAAGGATGAATGTAATAAACATCAACGTGGTAACATTACGAGTAGTGAACTCGGGATGTATGATCTTACAAACTTTTTATACACCATAACTTCACAAGATTTTAGAATTTTTGACTTGTTGGCTTGGTGGAAAGATAAGGAAGATCAATTTCCCATACTATCCACCATCGCCAGACATTTACCAACCGTCCAAGCTTCCATGGTAGCTTCAAAATCTACTTTTTCAATTAGTGGTATGGTTATATCAATAAGACGAACTCGACTCACTCCAAAAGCGGTTGCAATGTCAATTTTCTTGAAAGATTATTTGGATGCCACGAAAAGAGTACAAGACAAATACTGATTTGAAGGAGAACTGGAATAAGAAGCAGAATTATACGACGACGAGGTAGAGAGCGGATTGACACCGGAATGAGCGATGATGAAACGGCATATGATGAATACCTTCGTAACGATTCCAATTCTGGTGGCTAAGAATAAACGTACAAGTATGCAACGGACGAACGAAGAAACGAGTATACTGAATGTTTACTTTTTTAAAAACTATTATTTAAACTCGTATTTTGTTTAAATTGAATAAAAGTTTTTTTTATATAATTCACTTTTATCATATATCTCACTTTGAGTCTTTGATTAATTTATAAATGTATAAATATACATCTTTAATATAAATAATAATATAATTATATATTTTAACAAAAAGTTGTAAAAATTAATATAATATACAAAAAATTGTATATATATTTTGTCGAAAAATTTCAAATTTCGAAAAAAATTATTATATGAATTAAAATAAAACCCTAACCAGTTTGGGTCCGAACCGGTTTTCAAGCCGACCCAAACTAGTTTGGTAGGGTTGGGATTTTGGGGCTCCAAACCGATTTCCATCCCGAACCGATTTAGGGCTAAACCGGTTCTGACCGAAGTTGGCCAAACCGGTTTCGGTTTGGACCCTAAACCAATTTGAGGAAAAATCCGGTTTGTACACCTCTGAATGAAAATAATCTAATTTTGAT
Source organism: Flaveria bidentis (assembly GCA_018326385.1). Classification (NCBI taxonomy): domain Eukaryota; kingdom Viridiplantae; phylum Streptophyta; class Magnoliopsida; order Asterales; family Asteraceae; genus Flaveria; species Flaveria bidentis. The sequence goes on along the minus strand of BJCM01065764.1, from coordinate 6,212 downwards.
TTCTCACTTAATAAATTATTTTATTATATAAAAAGTATAACGAGGTAGGGCCAATGATTTGATAATCTTCAACTATCACCTTCTTAAAATTCAATGACAAATAGAGAGAACGAAGTCTTTTTCTTTTTTTATTTCTTAAAAAAAACAAACTCACATAACTTTTTAAATCTACACCTTTTTCACATTTTTCAAAAGGCACACGATATACGAACATCATGTCAGTGTTATGCGGACACCTTTTGAATCTTTTTCACGACCCGTAAAAACCCTTACGGGCCGTATTGGTTAGCAAAATATCAAATCGTGAATTTATATAACGTTACGGCCCGTATTGATCGTTACGATCTTAATGACTTTAATTTACGGGGCCGTAACAAGGCTTATGACCGTAAGCAAAATTTCCTATTTTTTAATATTTTTTTAAAATTTTTATTTTTTCAATAAATGTTTTTTAATATTTTAAAATTAGTTGGGTTATAGTACTTTTTAGTTTAATATAAATTAATTTATAAAATTTGTAAATAAGTATTTTATAAAAGCAAAAAAAAAATAAAGATAAAAAATTTGAATTTACTTTAAATGTATATATAAAAGTAAAAAAAATCAAACTTAAGAATTTACTTTATTGGTGTTTGTTATTTATGCATCCAATTTATTTTATACTTTTTATATATTTCTATACATACATATAAATACATGGAGAGAGATAGAAATAATAGAGTGTCTCAATAACATAAATAAGTGTTTGTATAACCAACTTTTATTTATATAGCCTAATTAATTTTAAAATATAATATGTTAATATTGGTTATTGAGATATTTTATTATTCTTTATTTTAATATATTATAAATACATATATTGGTTATTGGTATATTTTCTTTGTCTCTCTACACACACATATATAGAGAGAGCGAAAGGAGGAAAACTAATGTTCTAATGACACAAATTATTAATGTTTTTTTTATAATTTACTTACAAATATTTCATATAATTAAAAATTACACTCACAAATTTATAGAGAACGGAATGTAAATGCTTCAACTAAAACATTTATTTATATAACTTATAAATTATAAATAAGTGTGTTTATAAAAGTAAAAATTAAACCCAAAAAATATTATTAATCAATAAATCATAAATGAATGAATAATGTTAAAAATATAAAAAATAAAAAAATTCAGTATTTTACTTACGGTCATAAGGTTCATTACGACCCTGTCATTACGGGTCGTAATGGACAATACGGGCCGTAAAAAAATATGAAATTACGAGCTGTAATGGACAATATGGGCCATAAAAAATCATGAATTGACTGATTTGATATTTATAGACAAATACGGCCCGTGAAATCATGAATTGTCATTACGGGCCGAATGAACAATACGGGCCGTAAAAATATGAAATTACGGGCTGTAATGGACAATACGGGCCGTAAAAAATCATGAATTGACTGATTTGATATTTACAGACAAATACGGCCCGTGAAAGCTCTTACGCGCCGTATCAAGGGCATTCAGATATCACCTTGGGTGTATCTATAATAGACCAATTTTCAAAATGAAACCTTGCTAGAACTCTCAACCTAAAAAGTTCTTTGTTACTACTAACTATTTAAACGACAAAATCTCTTTTATTTGTTCGTTTACATCATGATCGTAATTGCGGTAATTCGGTAAATTAAAGCACTTGTTGACAATAATTAATTCAAAAATTTTCAAATAAAAAGTTTTTTAAACTAAAAAGTCTAACCTATTCATATTTTTAATAAATGATTAATATCAAATTGTAAGAAAAAGTTTGTTAGTGTTATTTTAGGAATAACCACTTTTGTTGACTTTTTTGTTAATTATTTCATATTTTAAATGTTCATAACTTTTAAATATGACATTACTTTTTTATAAAAATTACAACATAAAAACGAGTACAATATTGACATATTGTAATAATTAAAGATAAAAATTTGACGGATTTAACCTCATATCTCGTCATTATGTTCAGGGCAGTTAATTGTATTTATTGGTTGGTTATGAATAATCGCACTTCATGTTTTCAATTAGAATACTAACAACCTGCTTACATCCTAAATTTCATGCATTAAATTTGAATACTAACTTCAAGATACTTGAATATTATGGGGAATAAACGAATATGGTTGATACAAGATGCTAGTATCGTATGAGGTTAGCTCGTTTTATTTTTAGATGAAAGATTTTGGGTTTAAACTTAAACGTAAAGTAAAATGAGTTTGGTATAGGGCTGTTCAAATAGCTCGACATTCGAAACTCGCTCGAACTCGTTCGAAAAAAGTTTGGATTTTTGCCCGTATGAATTTTGGCTCGGTTGTAAACGAACCGAGCGGCTCGGTTTGGTTTGTAAACGAACCGAGCAAGAGCAAAGGTACGCTCGCTCGCCGCTCACTCGGTTTCGCTCGAATAAGTTTTTATATATTATATATTTATTAATCTATTTAGTTATTTACCACCTATCACTATTTTAATTATTTAGTTAAAAAATTAACAACCCTAAATGTAAAGTTTTAATTATCTAATCAAATCATCACTTTATATTTCAAAATCTTTTCACCATTCCACCCATCACCACTTTCCAGCCGCCCCCCGTATCCCCCACCTCCATACCGATTGCGTGGGCGCTGACCTCCGGCACTCAGACAAGTAACCACAACCTCCAACACTCTGACATGCGACCCCGACCTTTGATAGTCCGACCTGCAATAGTCTGATCGTGAATCCCACATTCGACAATCAGCCTCTGAAGTCCGAAGTCCGACCTTGGTCGAAGCCTGACATTGTTCAGTTGTTTTTAATTGCGATATGTTGAGGTTAGTTTTTTATTTATAATTTGGTTCTTAAATAACATTTGCACAAACATTGGTGAAGATACTACGATTAGAACATGAAAGTTGAAACTTTTGAATGAATTATTAGTTTTGCTTTAAATTATAACACGAAACCAAACAAAATCGAGCGAAACTGAGCGCTCGGTTTAAAACCAAACCGAGTTCGAGCATGAAGTTTGCGCTCGAATTTGTAAATTTGAACCGAACCGAGCCGCTCGGTTCGAAACCAAACCGAGTTCGAGCAGAGTTGCGTTCGGTTCGGTTCCATTTGTGAACAACCCTAGTTTGAAATGATATAAAAGTAAGAGTATGGTAGTTTGTCGTTAAAAAAAATTACATATATTTTATTAATGCAACACATTGAAAAAGTGATACACGCGTATGGTGTAAGTTTAAGCAAACATTTAATGTAATAAAGATGGATATGTTAGTTAGAGTGGATACACAACCATTGTGTCGCATAACTCATGACTATAGGTGTAATTATTTACTAACATGGTCATATGAGTATATCATAACTCATAAAATGACCTTCATGATTTTCTAAATAAAACTGTTTTGGTTAATAGAAAAACAGTTAAGTTCTATAGATGATTAATATATTTGATACACATGAAACCTATATTGTTAAAACAACAGTTTTACTTTTTAAATAAATCAATTAGTAGGTTAAGAACTCTTAGATATACTTGTTAATTCATTGAGAATGTCATGACAACATGAGTAATTTGTAGGTTTTTCCCATGGCCTTTGTTGATATTGAGTCCACTCACATCACATTGATCATGTCCCCACAGCCTTAGATGGGAAAAAGAAAAAAATAGAAAGACATATAATTTCAAAAAGGAAAAAAAAAGTTGATTAAAGGGAAGAGGGTAGTTGGTTAGTTGCTTTTTGTGTCTCGTCTCTATTTCTCATGGACCCTTGTGTTTTTTAATTAGGCCAAACTTTTCATAACACGTTAACAGGTGAATATTATTATTATTTGTACTTTGCGTATAAAAAATTGTACTATTTTAAATTTGTCAAGTTTAGCAGTACAACGGAATGACTCACGAATTAAAAGTTTGTGGGTTCATGTCTCCGTTCACACATATATATATGTAACTATTAACCGTTAAAAAAAACTTTTGCTATGTAAACACACGTGGTACGGTTCATAACCATATCATGCCGTTATCCAAATAAATGTTTTAGACTTTGTATAATACAGATGATAATACCATTTGATATCTTGCTTAAATGTATCATAATCTAAATAGAGGTTATTAACAAAAGAAGATAGACAAGTATAATCATGTATTCGTTAAAAGGCAATGACATGTATAAAAGTTAAAAGGCAATTGGCATATGCGATCTTGATCATTATTCGTTACTTTGGTAGTGACATTCAAATGGAACTAGTTAAGGTAACGGAGTATGAGTGAATTTTGGTTTTAATCATCTTTTGGATGTGTGTTGGTCCAAAACAACACTTTGGCCACTTTTTCTTGAGTTGTGGCATATAATTGTTTTCTTTGTTTAGGTGTGGAAACAAGTCAATACACACATAAATAATTAAGAATTAACTCATTAAAGTCTCAAATCAAGTCAAACTTAAATGAAATTAAACTAATTAGAGCTCAGGTCTAGTAAAAATTTATTTAGAAGTTGAGCACAAGTCGCACACAGATTGAAGCTCCTTTGATCACCTAGCATAAACAAATAATTTTACTTTTGATTCTATTCTAACCCCAAATCATATTCATAATTCGAAAGGTTTTCACCTTCTCTGCAAATTTTAAAGAATATCATGGAAATCATTTTTAAATCATAAAAGTATTTATTTGGTTTTTACACATTTTACAAATCAATTTTCACTTTGATCGATTTTAAAATTCAATCCCATCTATGCAAGGAAGTATGTTTCATACTCTATTCATTACAATCTTTTCTCAAAAAAACAGTTCAATCTCTTAATACATTTTCAGTACTCTCTGCCTCTTTTGATCTACAAATAAAATAGTATCCGCTTATATTCGATTTGATTTATTTTTTGTGCAACTTCATGGAGTCAAAGTAATACTTGATCTCATTATCTTCTCATATTTATATGTTTTAAATACCTAACCCTGATCACTTAAGTTAACTATCTTTGATCATATCACCTTCACATAACTTACAAATAATATGTTCAGACACGAAGTTGGTTGTTCTTCTTTTCCAAAAGTGCAGTTATCTTCTGTTAGTGTGAAGATTAAGCGAGATGTCAAAATCTCAAATTGTTATGTGATCTTTAAGGGAGTGTTTGGTTTGAAGGAATGGATGAAATAGAATAAAATTAAGAAACTAATATAATTTTCAATTAATATTATATTTGAGTGGGTAAAAATATAAAACCTAAAAGAATGTTTTACTTTAAATTCCTTTGATTGTGGATTTTTAAATTCCCTCTCTAGGTGGGAGGATTTTGAAATCCCACAACCAAGAGAATTTGAGATGAAACATTCCCTTGGGTTTTGCATTTTATTATCCATTCAAATATAATTTTTTATTTGAAAATTATACTAGTTTCTTAATTCCATTCCATTCTTTCCAACCAAACGCCCCCTAAGAGAGCGTTTGGTTGGAAGAATGGAATGGAATTAAAAAACTAGTATAATTTTCAAGTAAAATTATGTTTGAATGGTTAATAAAATGTAAAATCCAAAGGAATGTTTCACTTTAATTCCTTTGGTTGTGGGATTTCAAATTCCCTATTTAGGTGGAAGGATTTTGAAATTCCACAACCAATGGAATTGAGGTTAAACATTCCCTTAGGTTCCACCTATCGCGACGACTCAAAAGCCATCGCCTCATTTTGTCGCCGTAGGTAATTTTATCGTAACTTATATTTATTTCAAATGATTCAAGAATTTTCTTTGATCTATGGCGACGACATGTCGTCGCCATAGGTAAAAAACAATTTTTTATTTTAGTTCCTCTAAAATAAATTGGCGGTAAAAATGTCCGCATTTTCTGAAATCTCTATCGCGACAACATGTCGTCGTCATAGGTACATTTTTCCCTTTTTTCCCTCTAAATAAATTGGAGGGAAATAACCACACCTTTTGTGAAACATCTATGTGTCGTCGCTATAGGATGTATTTTTTATAAAATTATAATATTAACAATAATACATTGTGGATTTTTTTATATTTATTATAATTATACTTATAAAAATAATACTTATAAAATAATGATTATATTTATTATAATTATAAGTCATAAGAATAATATATTTATTAATTATAATTATAGATAACATATATAAGTTAAATCCAATTATAATTATCGATGTTAAATTATATATGTTGATAGTACTTTGTGGGAATA